>JACJUY010001049.1:134052-155098 GCA_014220935.1 Platorchestia sp. MABIK | reverse complement strand
CATTAACTGTAACTGAATAAATTTTGCAATTATTGATCCATGAGGATCGAAATTTAATTCTAATTTGAGATAGGCTGGTAGAAAGAGACAAAAAATTTGTGTGACGAAGAATCTACAGTAACTGAGAATCTCCTGTGACATGAATCCTTTACAAAAAGAGTATTGATTCTTTTACAAAAATTGCATCATTTCCGTCAAGAGAGATATACCTCTCAAATAGATTTTGAACTCATTTTAAACCCGATTTACGAGTGAACGGAGATTTCAAAAATACTCTGTTCGCCAGTATTTCAAATACATCAGTCTTTTACGGGAATAATAATCTTGTGCATTTTGAATCAAAATAACGATCCAAGATTGGGTGCAAACGCTTTTAACTGTCAAATGAATCTCACCCTAATTTTATATTTTCACCAGATAATTTAAGTCAGAAAGTGATTTAACTGCGCATTTTTAATTTTATATTGATACACAACACTTCACGTATCTGCAAACTTGTGGCGCGGAGCATCAATCACTGAAATATAGTATGGCTACCATTGGTATTTTTTTTCATTTCGTTACTATTTTTATTTTATAAAACCCTTAGAGGATTGATGTTTTGAATTAGGGAAACTTTGTTATTCTGTATTTTCAATAAAATTCATAGTTTTTACCTGAGAAAATACAAGTTTGAAAATTAGAAAGAATTCGTGTTAGTCACAGCTAGCGTGCATAGCACATGTTGTGCAAAAATGTTATGTTTTTGTTGAGTTTCTACAAATCATCTGTTTAAAATTTTTCATGTAAGTAGTTTCCTGAGCTGAAAAAAATTAATTTATTAGATTTCAATACGGTTTACCAATAGATCCTTTCCCTAAACATTAGGCAAACCCATCTGTTCTGTGAGAGTACTATGTGCAACGAATGGCTTAAGAAACTTAAATTTATCTAAACTTGTTAATAATAAGAACTAATTTGAAAGTGAATATTTCAATTATGCAATTTAATATAATATTTGAGGAAAGAATATAAAAGTAATCTAAAGTTTCATTCATGTGTTTCCATTTCCCTAATTAATTGTGCTTAAATTATTGCGCACACGAAGACACGAAAATCTAAAGCATGATATTAACCTGAGGTTATTTCAACAAGATTGTCATTGAAAAAGTAGAGCAAATATTTTGAACCGAAGACTTTACGGATGTTCCTGTAAGACAAGGACACAAAATGAGAGTTTCTTCATATATTCAGAGTCTATTTCACGACTAAGACAAAGATCCGTAGCTTAATTTCTCGGCCAAGATTGAACTTAAGCTTTAGATCTTTATGTATGTCTTAGAAAAGCTGATGGCAAAACATTGAACGATTATTGACGTTTTGGACATTTGGCTTTAGCAAAACGTAAATAATTGGTGAAATTTATGCAGCAGTGAGCAACTATTAAAGTAGATCGGGGACGTGGCAAAGAATTATGTTTTGTGTTTCCATCTGAGGATCATACGAAACATGGGTAACATCAGGTTTGATCAATTCTACGGTACGAAAATGAAGGCAAATATTATAGTCTCAGAAATATTTGCAACTAGAAGAACTTAACCAACACGTGAAGTTGTTTACTTTACCTTCCATTTTCATGATAAGTTTACTAATGGGTTAAATGATATCCTTAAATTTTGACTGATCGGAAATATTTTATTTGAGCATTTAACGTTCCTAATTTTTTATCAATCATTCACTTAATCTTTGTCTGGACGAAAAATAACGCCTTCATTTATGCCCAAAATGAGAAACGGAATGTCAAACGAGGAAAAAAAATCAACGTTAAGTATCTAGTTTTAGTGATAATTAAGCATTTGTAAAAGATTTCAAATATTCACATTATTCCTACAAAAAAATTAAAAACACATAAATTTTGCAATGAACTGCGTTTCATATCTTTACAATACATGATATAAAGGGGTGTTTGCGCCTTGTGTGACATGGGACGTTACCCGATCCTGATGTTAATCTATAACGTTGGAAAATTTTCAAAAATTTCGAAGCGTTGAACCTATTTGCAGCATCGTTCAAATTTCTGTCTCAGAAATGAAGCGACTTAAAAACAGAATAAGGGCTTTTGATTTGATCTTTCATGGGAAGGAATTCTTTTTTAACAATTTTTAACAGAATTAACAAGCAGTCTTCCCGAAATTAAAGATGCATCCTAGTTAAATTATTTTTTCAAACTAAAATCTAAATTTTCCTGTAATTCAAGACTCATTCATGTTGAATAATTTTTTTAAAACAAAGTCCGTTAAATTTTAATTGCTCGTTGGTTCGCAGTGCTCGGTCGTTCATTGTGATTCATCGAGTTTTCATTCGTTTGCTGAGCAAGAGGATCACTATCTAAAGTCCGTTGAAGTCTCCAAGCCGCCATCACCGAACACACGGCTCAGAAAGTCAGGTATTTCTATAACGGGCCATTTTTTCACAAGATTCATGCAATATATCAGACTACGTTCGAATTTATGCTTACTGCACTTTTTATACTTTCAGACGTAAGGTTTTTATTATCATCGTATTCGTTGGATTGTTCTTATAAAGAAAAATCGCATTAGCAAGGGTAGCATTTTGTGTGAAGAAAACGCTTCGTATAAATCTTAATATTTTAATTTACAAGAATACACTTGAAATAATTCAAGGCTCAGATGAAATGCTTAAGTGTCTCATAATTACAATGGATGTTACAAATAAATGTTTCAGATTCGCTTCAGTTCAGTGGAGTCGAAGCCCAAAAAATGTAATGTTGTCGCTTGCATTATAATTAGACTTTGTGCTTAAGATAATGGACTACACTTTTTTCTCTGATACTCCATACTAAAATAGAAGAGCATGTCATAAGAGCAGGTTAATTTTCCTCAAAAAAATCCACAGAAAAAATAAATATTCTTTATAAAAATCTATTTTGCGGGTTGTGCTAATTATTTACATTTTTATGACTCATTTGCCTTATATTTAGCACATGAATCTTATAAAAAAATAACCCCAAATAGATACACCTGACTTTCTTAGCCGTGTCTTCGGTGACGGCGGCTTGGAAACTTCAATGCACTTTAGATATTGATCCTCATGCTCAGCAAACGTCTGAAACCCCAATGAACCAAAATAAATGGACCACCAAAAATGGACCAGCAATGGAAATATCAGTTATTCTGAAACACCCGTAACAAAATAAACAACATGAGGTTACTCTAGATATACAACTATACGTGAACTAAAACGCTGAAATCATTTGTCTAGGGCCTAGACGAATGAAGGTTTAGGCGTTTCTCAGAGACAAATGGCTTAAGTGTTTCATTTCACGTATAGCTTTGTATCTAAATTTGCCTCAAGCAATTTATCTAGTCACGTGCGTTTCAGAACAACTGATATTTCCATTGTTTTGAAGAGCGTAGAACCGCCACCTTAGGATCCTGTGTTCCTATTGGTTGATAAAAGCGACTCAAGCAGCACGCGGCCAGGCACCTGCGCTGAGCTCCCGCGCTCAGTCACTGCGGAACCGCCATTGGATTCGGGTGTCACGTCACGTCTGTTAACAGATCGAATAGCTGTGACTCTAAAAGAAATTAATGTTGTTTATTCTTAAAAGTGATTTCGATATGAAACCAAAATATGGTGATTTATTAACTCATCTTTGATTTGGCTAATGTAAACTTAGGAATTTGAACTAATGTTATTGCAGTTATACTAGGACGCAAGTTATTCCGTCCTAGTATATTTATTTTTATTATTAGCCCAAATGATGCGAAATATTTTTTCATTGAAAAATTGTCCATTTCTTTATAAAGATTCCTAGTGAATTTGAATACAGCCTCTGGTTTTTCATTGGGACAGTTTTTCATTTGTTTTGTTTGTCCTTTGCAATTTCGAACGGATCTGTAATTACTGGTGACCTTCAGAGGGTATTTGGGTGCACCTGGAGAAGCTGCTTGGACCTGTTGAGGAGCTGACAGTCCGTGGAAAGTGCCAAAATACAACTTATACGTCATATTATAGGCTCAAAAAATTGAATTATTCATAGAAGATAAATAGCTATTTAACATGTTTGACTGCGATGGGTTAAACTGAGGTTCAATGTTCAACTCAAAAGTTGTTAGCGATTTTATAAATTCAAAACATAAACTGGGTTCATTAAACATCAATAATTTTAAAAGATTGTTAATATTTTCGAACGACATAACGATTGGTCGTATAGCAAGAAATGTGTAAAATCAAATTGCATTTCTGTCAGTATAAAATAAACTTTAACACAGTCGATGACGAGCATATCGTCAGTTTTCCTGTCATGATAATTTCAGTTGTCCAATACGAAACACTAGATAAGCGTCAGGTACTTTTTACTAAATGCAATCATTTCCGATGATCAACAACGGACGTCTTTCTGATATCTGAACCTACTTTCAATGAAATTACAAAAAATTCGTGGTCAGAGCTGAGAACCTGGGAATTGGAAGTAAGATAGTCTTGAGCCTAAAATGAATATCGTCTGCTTACATTTTTTATCTTCTACTCCTGGTGACTTGAGCATAAGACTTCGTCAAATGAACGTATGAAAAAACTAGCATGATATGTAATCAAACGGTAAATGTTGAGGCAAAGACATTTCACTGTAATTTGTTTGGGTGAGTCGGTTTTATTTTTACTGCTGATTAATTCAAAGAACTTCTCTAGAACTCCTGCTATAATTCAAAAAAGATTAACATTGTTTGAGAAACCATACAAATTGAGGTTCAAGTGTCAGAGTTCGAAACTTGATTTTTCTCGTCGAGGTTTATCTCAAATATGACACTTGAACTCAGGCCAGCAAATTTTTAGGTTCCTTTTGCTTCTCACTGATCTGCATTGACGTACGGAGTAATGTAACGCCTATTTTCTGCACATGGACACTAACTTGACTTGAACATACTCTACCAAGTTCGATAAGCAACTTAACATTGAAAAAAAATGGACTTTGTGAAAGAGGTTTGTGATTGCCATCACGATCACGTGAGTTACAATCACCAATATTAATATGGTAACGTGGTGACCAACTTGCGATCAGAGAAGGAATTTCCATAATGCAGATGACCCATTGGTGGTCACGAACTAATGTGCTGCATGGGTTTTGTTATCAAATCAATGCGCGTTCCAGTGACTCTTTTTTTAATGTTAATAACTCAAATTGAGTTTGATTTAATTTAGCGGGATATTGAGTTTCAGTTCAAGCCACCGCAATTAACGTTTTTATGTGAAGCCTACGTGCAAGTGCAGCAGAAGCATCATGACCCACAGTGCTTGGCAAGCACAAACCTGTTTCTGCTGACGGAAAATGGCTGTTCTCTGACTGTTTTGGCTCCTGCATTTGAGAGGACGCAACTCTCGCCTTGATGCACGAGAACCTCCGAAGCTGGCTTGTAAAATCTTAATTCTATCAGACATGAGGCCCAGGACCTAACTGTTCAACTTTAAACCCTTCAAAGCCAATTCAAACGCATAGTGACACACATTTGCGGTGACTATTCGTGAGATTTGATTATGATTGGTTGTCTATTTTTAGTTTGTGGCGCATTTTTTTCTAGTACTAGGCAAAGAACTGAAAATAACATAGTGTTATTGAGGCAGTTTGCGAAAATTGAAATCGGGACAGCTGTCTGGCTGGGTAAAGGATGAAAACCTAATTTTTAGTAACAGCTTGCGTTTAACATCGAGGATGTGTGTGTAGTTTTTTTACATTTTCCAATATATAATGGTCTTGAATTTAGAATTATTCAGTGAAACTTTTTAACAATATAAGCTGATGTTTCGGTAGAAAAATATACCTTATGCTCCTAAGACTAATTCTGAAGACAGGCTTAACTGACTAACATCAAGTCAGATATAATATTCAGTAAGGGAGTATACTTTTTTTAAATCTCAGCTCACTTTTCTTCAATCTTTTTCCTTTAATAGATATTCAATTATTGAATAAATGAATCCAACCGCGAAGAAATTTGCTAATGGGTGTAAATCAAAGGGAATTCGCACTAAAGTTGTGTTTCTGGATTTTCTGTTCCTCCACGAATTTCTCTAGTTGCAGTTTTTATAGATACATAAAGTTAGTTTATTTTCACTAGTTTCAGAGACTACAAAGCAAGGCTTCCAACACGAGTTTTCAACCAGGTTCTTCCGAAGGGGCTTCGTGCAGTGGGATTTGATTTTTTGACCGTATCATGGTTGGATACGATTTTTCGATTAACTTTAATAGGATCATTCATTAGTTTACCGACGTTATTATTTTCTTGAACTATATCAGTCATCAATAATGAAGTTCTGTCTCTCCCTTTTTCCCAATAACTCTTAAGGTTTAGCGCATTTTTTCTCTATGGCTTCACTGAACAAACGCTCCTACCTTATGGCTTGAAAATCAGCTCTCTAATGCGACTAAAAAAATTTTTTTCCTGGTTTAATTACGTAAGAAACATCTGTTAATATTTTTCCCACAGTGTATCCTGTTCGGTGTTTGAAAACATCGCACACATTACCTATCGAGCAAGCAGGAAATTGCTCGTAATTATAGTGACAGTCAAAATGCATGGCATTCACCGCTCAAGATGCCTGTTCAAATTGCGTTGGACTGAAATTGAAACCAGCGTCGCTGGGGCGAAGTCCAATTTCCAGTCGGCAACCCTCCAGCCTTGTGCGGCGGACTCTAACTCTGCAGGTGACTCAAGGTCATACGCTCCTGCACAGCTGCGCCGCTCGACAATTTTTCCTGGATCATTGTATCGTTTTTGTACAAAACATCTCCATCGTGTTAGAGTACGATAACATTCTGTCTTCACGAGGCTTATCATAATTTAACGTGGACGTGGTCTTTTGTTTGTGCTTGTCTCTCAGCAGATCAGTGAACAAACCTAACCAACCTAGTTCTTTGAAAGAGTTTCCAGAGCGGTATTTCGATGGGTGAAACTGGTTTGAATTTCTTTTAGTCATGGGCTTCAGAAACCGTAATCATAGATATTAGTTTAACGGTGGTTGGCAAATGTCGATATGATGAGGATGGATGGGGAGAAGGGTTCAGATTTCTTTCTTCGAAAAAAAAAACCTACGGAGCCAAACTCCAAAAGTGTTCGTCCAAAAACGTAAAAATTAGTTTACTGTATGACAGGCCGTGGAAATTTAATACTCTTTTCTGCCAGAAAAAACTAAAAGGCTTTTTCGCCAACGGTATGTACACTCCAGCCTGCCCTCACACCACACACACCAACCATCTCGGTGATGAATTCCAGGCTTTTGGCCTCGAGCTATTTCGGCGAACGGATGCAGCTCATCAGTAGTTGCGTCCCTGTTTTTCGTTTTTCACATGCAATCGGCCGGTTTTCATTCTCTTGCAATCTGTCGTTTTTCACTCACGTGTCCGACGTTTGCTCGATTACGTGATCCGCTCAGTGCTATCCCCGTACGCAAGGGTGGAGTGAGTTTACCAGTGATATTCAGAGGTGAAATTAATACTAAAAGTAACTGAATTAAATTATTGAAATTTATTTACCAAACTAGATTATTTTCACCTCTGTTTTCTTTTAACCTGGTGGGATTTTTTGTGATCACGAAATTTATTTCTAGACAACTGTAATAGCGACAGTTATAGAGTAATTTATTTTGTTTCTGTTTCTATTTCTGCTTGGACCTTCCTTTTATATATACCGACGAAGGTGCGCGTTAGTATTTTTGATAAGTTTTAAAACCTGAACCAAGTTTAGAACCAATGCCTTCGTTGTTGATCTGAGATGTGACAACTTTTTTCACTGGGCGAGTCTCATGAATTTACTAGTGCCTGTTTTGACGTGGAAGTTGAGTTAACGTACAACTCAAATAAAACTGTGTTTACACATCAAACTAAACCCTATTCGAATTAAATGCAAACCACTCGAAGAAAGTACAGGATCTGGTTGAGTTCAGCATTCCTGGGCAAAATGAACTAGTTTTTGTTGTCTCAAAGAACTAGACTGCCCCTGCATTCAAAATACAAGCTCTTTGGATATAAAGAGACACAATCAGTGCATGCAAGATTTTGAGGAATTAGACCTTCAATTACGGGGTAAGAAGAGAAACAAAGAACCGTTGACTTGTACAACACTCGTCTCTGAGCTCTTGAAATGCTCACCTCGAGCTTGACTTATTTGGTTTGATTGGCGCTTGGTCCAAATGAAGGTCCACGATGGAATGCGTTCCCGTTTTGACGATCCGTATACGTGCGCCTGTAGGGCAAACTAATGTGAATTTTATTTAGTGGTGAGACGAGCAATGAACTTTTAACGATAATACGTGCTTGCTCTGTGTTTTCAAACAAACTTCAATTTCAAGTGTTGTGTGGTAATGAACGATCTGAATGGGCGATATCCCAGGGGAAGTATGTGAGGTCCGGAGCTCAAGGTTAAGTAGGCCTTCCTTTTGTTGAAATACAATATGTTTTTTGGTGTAGACTATCTATTTTTAGTTCACTACTGGCCTGTTTTTCAGCACCTACTATTTTCTGCTTTAACTTTGATCTCGTTTCATAAATTTATTTCTCAACTTACTGTTTCAATACACTTTTTTCACAAATTCCGCGCTTCCTTAAGTCCATACTACATTGTGCCTTCCTCCATCTTCTCTTTGGAACCATCAGTGCGGTTAGGGCAGCTCAAACTAACTTATCTAATCTAATTTAATCATCAGTTACGTTTAAAAATCGCTCTCAATTCATTATCTCATTTTATGAAATTGAATCTCTTCGGTATTAAATGAATGCTGAATGCATCTT
The DNA here is from genome assembly GCA_014220935.1 of Platorchestia sp. MABIK. Lineage (NCBI taxonomy): Eukaryota > Metazoa > Arthropoda > Malacostraca > Amphipoda > Talitridae > Platorchestia > Platorchestia sp. MABIK. The sequence continues at coordinate 146,316 of JACJUY010001049.1, read as the reverse complement.
CTACGTCATTTTTAATTTTTTTCTCGAACACATTTTTATTGAAACCTTGCTACTAGGTGGAGGTATACTATTGAAAAATTGAATATTCCATCCTAATTTTGGTTTTACTTTCAAGCATTCAACTGTCTTCAGAGCAGGGACTTCGATTCTTATTTTGAATTCTGGTTTTCTTAGAATCTACGCTGACGAACTGTATGATCGTGCACTACAATTTAATGTTATCCTACCAAAGAAAAAAATTTCTAAGGATAGAAGTGCACAATGTTTCGTATCTCGAGTCGCATCGATTTTTCAGAGCATGGATTTTTTGGATTGTGCGCTGAAAATTAACCTTAGCTTAATTTTAATTTAAATCAAGAAAACAATCGATTTACTACTTTCATATTCGTTGTACTTTACTAGTGTTATTTTTTCATTCAACCTTTAAAGAGTTAAACCAAAACAGACTTCTCGCTGTACTCACTGGTTATAAGGCCCTGTTGTTCTTGAAAATACTGGTTATTGTTGAAAATTGCGAATGTGTTACCGAAGAATTGGTTAGAGATAAGAGAATATATTCAGGTTAGATTCAAGGCTGAAAAAATCAACGCCTATCGGAGACGCCTTGACGCGAATTGGAGCAAGGCGTCTCCGACTGTTATCCAGGAAGCTGTCTGCTGTACTTGCCTGTCCAGTTGGTGATTTTAGGACTGGCCGCATATCGCTGTACGACTGTGGTTATAGCCTGCCTCTTGCATGCAATTATAGTCTCTTGCATACAATTTTTCCCAAAAGCTATCAATTTAAATGCAACGAAGTGTTCTGAAAAGGCAAAAAATTTTAAGTGTTCAACTGAAGCCTTGGTAAGACTTGTTCTAATTGAAGGGCTTTGTGTTGAATACTCGAGTATACAAAACGCAAATGTGCTTTGTTGAATACGCGAGTAGTCGAAACACCAATGGGCTTCGTTGAATACTAGCGTATTCAAAACACAAATGTATTTTTTGAGTACTTGAGCATTCAAAACACAAATGAGTTTCACTAAACGTTCGAGACCTCGGACCACAAATGCAGAACACTAGTGCGACCGATACAGTAACATGCGCTGATTGTGGACTTTCTCACTCACCCAACACTTAACGTTCTGCCGGCGACGCAGGCGATAATTTTTAATTTCCAAGAAATTCTGCTTTCGTGGATTGTTAGATTTGATGTAAGAAGTTAGAATTTCGCTGCCTGTTGTTTTTGCCTCAACACACGTGCGGATCTGGCGGCAAACGATGTTCTCACCATAATTTCATTCTGAAGCCTTTAAGTTAATCTAAACTTATAAATCGTGAGCCTTTGATTTTAAAATTGCATAGTTCGCCCGCCCCCAGGGATTTACTGCAAGTGCGTGTATGCTTGAAACAATTTGCTTCCTTTTTTCGTGCATTATACGCATGTACAGCCATGAGGTTTTCGATGTGCAATATACACATGCTAAAATAGCGCTTTCATTTATTATAAAGAATTGAAAACGTTGTATTGCAGCCAAGCCTCGACTGATTCATCACCTCATCCGAACTTCACCCTAAACAGAAATTAATTAGTCCCAGTTATGTCACTCGTACGATGCTTGGTTCGAGGTAAGATTAATTGAGGTTCGCTTAATTCAATTAATATTTAACTGAAGAATCAACAGCACACGTACAAAATAGAACTTCGAATTAAAATTCCGGAAATCGTAATTCCTGCAAGTGAAATTTCAAATTCGTGTACCAATGCGCTTTTTTGAAGATGATAATGCAGTGTGTGTGCCCTTCAAGGCCTTGAAATTTAGTTCAGTTTATTGATTTTGAATTAACAGTGTGTAAAATTGGCGTCTAAACATTCAAGCATCACCAAATGAAGGCGATTGTCGTAATGTTGGAAGACTTCATTACATTTCAGTTGAATGCGCCCTCGTTTCGGATGTTCAAACTTAAGCAAGTGACGGCAACTGCAATGAAGTTCAAGATTTTATTGCACTTCTCCTGAATGCGCCTTCATGTCGTACGTTGTTGAACGACCGAACTTGAAAATGGATTGCAACTGAGATTTTACATTTACCCTCATAATGGTGAATTGTAATTTGTTCAATAGGTTCCATTCTAATGATGAAATTCGAGCAAAATTTGTATTTGGTGCACAGATTAAAAATTGAGGTCATTGCATACGGATATTTTATGATCAAAGTCATAATATAGGGAAAAATTACAATGTCGTGCGCGTATTCATCAAACATGGCAACCTTGAGGAAGAAATGCTCATTGCCAGCCCTTTATTTCTGCTCCAGACACGTCCATATTACTGATACAGACAGAACAGTAAAAGTTTATTCATTGCCACCATCGTGTTCATTTTCCCGCTGTTCATGATAGTTCATTCAAGAAGACAACTACTCTTATACGTGGTCATTTTCAAAGAAGAAACCACGCAGGGAAGCCAATTTCATAAGAAATCATGCAGCACATTGGTTTTTACTGTGGGTGTTTACAAGAGGTAACACTGTCATATCGTTGGAGCAGTTATTTGGAAAGTACTTACCTTACACATTAGTTGTAGCGAATATTGTTAAGAAGGCAATTTTCGTTTACATTTATAATAGCATGTGTGTGTACATAGGTTCTCTACGTTCATATTTGATGCAACTACTGTTTTATGTGTACCCCTCGTTCGCATTTATTTTTAGCAATCGTTATAGACGATGATCTGCGTCTACATTTTTTTGTGAGAATGTTAAGAAGGTTCTTCGAGCAACGACTGGATTTAAGAGCCTTTGCGCTCACATTTGTAGTATAAACTGGTTTGAAAAAAGACTTCGCGGAGCGGTTGTTTAAAAACGGGTTTTAAAAAAGACTTCGCATAGACATTTTTTTGCATCGACTGATTTTAAAAGAAACTTCGCGTGCGAGTTTGTTTTAGCAAGAGGTTTTAAACGAACTTCGCGTGCGCATTTGTTTCAGCACGTGATCATGAAAAAGACTTGACGGGAGCATATGTTATAGCTACTGGTTTGAACAGATTTCACGTATACGTTTGTTGCAGCGACTGGTTTTGAGAGACTTCGCGGGCGCATTGGCGGCAGTTGATGTTTTTATGGAAACACTCCACGCATAGATTTTTGTTGCTGCAGTGTTTTTAAGACGGCACGCCAGCTCCATATTTGTGTTGCTTCAGAATTAAGCAGAGCATCACTTGCAGCCGCCACGCATGCAGGAAGGAGGCGCCAAGACAATGTTCATTGTAGTCTTTGCCTTGAGCGAATCTTCATTGTATTTGTTGTGCGATGCATCCATCTGCAAAAAAAACGAGCGGTGACTCTAAGCAGTTGAGGCCTGAGTAGACCTCTCTGTTCTAGTGTCGATTGCTCATCGCTATTGTTAGTTGTACGCGGAGTTCTCGAGAAAATGAAACGATTTTTGAGTATTTCTCATTCAACGAAAATGGATTGTAGAAACAATATAAGAAATAAATAATAATTGACGCAGTCAAATGTCCTTAAATCCGGTGTTCGAAAGTTGCTTCTCCTTATCGCTCAATGAAATTTATTTTGAACAATTAACTTTAATGAGGCCTACGCCCTCTAAGGTAATAATGTTGGGTTACCTCAACTATAGATGGGCCTTTGAGACTTGTATCATTCGTGCCCACTTTCCTTCTTTCAGTCTTCATGCTTTCTTCGCTATCACTTCTTTGTTTTTCCTTCCTCTTCCTTCCAAACTTTCTGTTTCTAAGTGCAGGGTATGCTGTGTAAGAACACACTTTATCCATAGAATTTCTCTGATATAGTCTATTCTAAATGGTCCCCTTTCTTCGCTCTCTTGAGATTGCCCTTTTGAGATTCGCTATCTGTTTTGACTAGAGCCTTAAAATAATAATTAACTTCAGTAGTTTTCCCACTAATTGCCTTCGGGATTTCCGTTTATAAGCTGTCACTGAAGACAAGAGTCAACAATCATTTTGAATCCTGGAAACGTGAACCCAGTTTAATTAATCGGCAAAATGTTTGGGACCGAAAGTTATAAGATGTATAAACAAGATTTATGAAAATTGATACTGTATTTACCTCGCGTGCAAGTGTAGTGAACAAGATTTTTGATCGAAACTGATTAGAAACTTTATTTCACTCGATCGTTTTTTCGTATGAAGCGGTACTCAAGGAAAATTTTTTGTTGGAACTCCAGAATTTTTTGTCGGAACTCAAGAAACATTTGCAGTTCAGCTAGATGACCCTCAGCGGACTGAAGGCAACTCCTAAAAGGTTTCTGAAAATGTTCGGAGTTATTTTGGGATTGCTTTAGTAAATGTCATCTAACTGTACGTCTAACTGTACGCTGTTTTAGAGAACTGCAGTCATCGTTTGATAGGGTTCATAACTTGAAATTAAAACTGAATAGTTTTACAGAGCTGACGTCACGTCAACGTTGAATGGTTTCTGAGAGCCGACGTCTACACTGAATATTTTCGGAGAGCCGACGTCTGCACTAATAGTTTCGAACGGCTGACGTCTACACTGAATAGTTTCGAACGGCTGACGTCTACACTGAATAGTTTCGAACGGCTGACGTCTACACTGAATAGTTTCGAACGGCTGACGTCTACACTGAATAGTTTCGAACGGCTGACGTCTACACTGAATAGATTCAGAGAGCCGGCGTCTACACTGAATAGTTTCAGAGAACTGACGTCTACACTGAATAGTTTCAAACGGCTGACGTCTACACTGAATAGTTTCAAACGGCTGACGTCTACACTGAATGGTTTCTAACGGCTGACGTCTACACTGAATAGTTTCAGAGACCTGACGTAAACATTGATGATTGCAGAGGGCTAAAATTTATTCTCCCCAGGTTTCAAAAAGGCGGAAGTCGATAATTGAAAAGGTTTAGTGAGCCTAAATCCGGCCTGAAGCTCAGTCATGACGTATTTAATTTTTTTCACGGAACTATTATTCAGGAACGAAGGCCAGAAATTATTTTTAAATTCGTAGTTCTATGCTACAAACGTCATACAAGTGTCTGGCGTCTGTTCTACTAAAAAACCTTACGCCTGCTTCAATTCGAGAACCATTTTCGAAATTTTTGCACTATCCGAAATTAATTTTTCTTGTACAATTGTTTTACTGTTCTAAAGTTAGTTCCATTCAATTAAGTAATTAATTATTCGATTTTGGCACCTTAATTATTCTTGTTTGACCCTTTCTCGATAGGCTAACCTAATAAATTAACTTAATAAATTCATTGCCGAGCGCTGCGTTTTTTCTCATAGAAACCGAGAGATTTAGATTTCAACTAACCTGTACTTTTGTCCATTCAAACTTCTGTCTTTCCTCAGATAAAATAAGCAGACCACACTTTCCGCTGGACTTTTTGAAAAAGTAAAATGTCTCAGTTCCGTATGGCCTCCGAAATAAATAGTGATGTGGAAATCATATGAACCGTGAATTGTGAACTACATGGAAACTGAGGAAGCTACGTCGATAATCTTGAGAGATTCATCATGCCTTCTTCTTACAGCTTCAAAGTCGAGGTGAGTAACCTGTTTAATATTGTGGCTTACTTATTGTGTGATGTTAGTGTTGTGTACGAGGGTGTGTAACCTGTTTATTATTGTGGCTTAATTATTGTGTGATGTTAGTGTTGTGTACGAGGGTGTGTAACCTGTTTATTATTGTGGCTTACTTATTGTGTGATGTTAATGTTATGTACGAGGGTGTGTAACCTGTTTATTATTGTGGCTTACTTATTGTGCGATGTTAGTGTTGTGTACGAGGGTGTGTAACCTGTTTATTATTGTAGCTTACTTATTGTGTGATATTAGTGTTATGTACGAGGGTGTGTAACCTGTTTATTATTGTGGCTTACTTATTGTGTGTTGTTAGTGTTATGTACGAGGGTGTGTAACCTGTTTATTATTGGGACTTACATATTGTGTGTTGTTAGTGTTATGTACGAGGGTGTGTAGCCTGTTTATTATTGTGGCTTACTTATTGTGTGATGTTAGTGTTATGTACGAGGGCGTGTAACCTGTTTATTGTTGTAGCTTACTTATCATTGTGTAATGCATGTGATGTTGGTGTTGTGTACGCGAATGTGGTTCTAAAATATTATTAAGTTCTCATGTTTCGAAATTATTTTTCATCTATGCATCTACATGGCTTTTTCCTTGTATGGAAAATCAAAAAATTGCTCCTCATATTCAGTGTCGACAGAGTGAACATTTTAGAAACTGTTTGCGTTCTGCAATGATTCCAAAGACACCTCTTAGTTCTTAAAATATTCATATGCTGCAAAAAGACTCTCGGTGTGCACATAGAATTTCTAAAGATGATTGAGAATAACATCAAAATTTTACAAAACAAAATTCTTAACACAGAAATAAGTACAACGATGAATGTGATTTCAGCATTATTTATTTGTGGGAAGTTACTCGATGAAAAAAATACCTGATAAAAACAATATTTTTGCTAATTAACAAAAAATGAATTTTCATCTTGAAGAACAAGTTTTTATTTCAATTTTTTGGGGTTATTCTTTTCCTTTGTGGACTTTTCGTTTGAATTTCTACAGCAGTATTTCTACTACGAGTAGAAGCCATGAAAATTTTTACGTTCGGAGTAAGTTCAGCACCAGCAATAAATCCATACAAAACTTCCTAAGAAGATGAGTGATAGAGACGGCGTTCATTCGGACAGTACAATTACTTGAGCTGCTTGAGGGTGAATTATCTAATGACTCGGATGGTGTTAGAGCAAGGGTTCCTAATATTGTGTGCGATACGAAATTCCAGGGGGTGCAAGAAAAGTCAACGTAAATAAAAGGATATTGGCAACATGCTGGCTGCTTTATTTCAGGGGGTACGAGGTTCGAATGAAATTTCTTTAGGGGTGCGGGGCGGAAAAATTTGGGAACCTCTGTGTTAGTGAGACCACTTTGATATACAACGAGCCCACCATATGTTATTGTATTGGGTGGTAAAAAAATTCTAGATTATGGATCTAAGATCGGGAAATAACTGTACCCGGCTGCTAACTTTTCAAAATGAACTAGTTTAAAATTTGTATGTTGGTTTGAGTGTGCCCTTTTTTGCTTCTCACAAGTTCCACAAGCTGAATTTTGATGCGAACAAGACGTTTCATTCACGCAAGAAAAACGGAAAAAATATGCGAAAACGAAAAACAAGTACCTCTACTTGTAGAGAACCCAACTAGTGAAGAATTTTATGTGAAAAAAGTATTTAAGGATCTACAAAATTATGCTCATCAGCTACATCAGTGCAATTTCAAGATCCGTCCATCATCGTATGTCTTCGATGCAATTCTCAGGTTCTTTGAACTCAGGTTTTGAACGATATGATGAGAATTGCATCAGAGTTACAAGAGAGCACTCTATCAAAACTTGCTCTCTAAAACTGCTGATGTTTCCAAGGGCATGTCATTCGACAAGCTAACATTACAAAAAATTGTTCTGTCTAATCCAGAGGTCCAGCACTCCGCTTCCCTGTCATTGTATGAACGTGAAAAAAGTCAATTTCACTCATTTTCTCACGCATATTCGCAACACCTTTGTAATTTGATTGATTCCTTTTGAATGAAAGTAAGAGTGACCTTTGGCCAATTCATTGACTGTTTACTGAGAACGGAATTCTGCCCCATCATTGCTTACTCAGCTGGGCGAAGAACAGACTCACAGAGGCTGGGTCCTGAGTCATTCTGCAAATCTGCCGCTTCTTTTCAGCTCAAAACTGGAAAAAGTTTGGGGAACCGCGAAAGTCCTCGTCGTTTTTGGTGCATTGGCAACAGTCAAAATTGCCAGCGAAGCCCTTATAGCAGCAAACTGTATTACCGCTGCGTCAAGGAAATTCTTTCTCATCAGTTGCAAAACGGGCATTGCTACACTTTCAAAGGAACGACGCTGGTTCAATACCCCCTGATGTCGCAAAGCATTTATCAGAGTTGGTAGCTCCTCTGGCGACCATGGAATGTAAAAAAGGCGGGCACGAGAGTTTCGTGGACTTCTTTCCATCGTCAGTTAAATATAAGCTGTTAACACATTCTGATTGCAAACGCTATTGTTACTTAAAGCAATCAATATAAAGATGTTCTGGGATTGGATTTTAAAACAACTTGTGTTGTAACGATAAACTAGCAGCGAAAGTTTTTGTCAACTTAACCTTTTCTAAGCCTAAGCTTTTAAAAAAATGAGCATTAGGCCCTCAACTTTCAGATAGTGAGAGCTCAAGTTCAATTCAAATGAAACTCAAACCTCAGAACTTTGAGAAGAAAAACACAAGTTACATTGCCTGGTCGGCAAAAGAATTTTCGCTTCAGGTTATACCGCTGCCATGACATATATGATTTGAAAATCCGACCCACACCACAGCGGTGCAACTGCGCAGATTGGGAGGTCAATGGAGGAGTCGAATCTATACATACTCGTACGTAAGTGTGGTCCTACATAAATCTTAGTTTCACGCATTGAAATAGGGGTGGAAGCTGGAGGCTCCACTCTTCATTCCGTTTTTCAACTCCTTAACTACCTTAATTACCCAGTTGCGCTGTAAATCCACCAAGTAATTCTAACAACAGTAATTATACTAATAATCATGATCACTATAATAAAAGTAGCCGCGTCCGTCCGTCCCTCCGTCCGTGTGACCCCCTCTTGATCATGGTATCTACAATACGCAATCGGCTTATTTTTAGAATAGAAATTTTCTATGGAGCTTTCTCTGTTGAAATTCATCATGTCGCTTTGATATTTTTAATTGATAATGCAGAAAGAAATGTTTTAAATTTGTTCGACCAGTAACCTGGCTACCACTGGGTATAAGGCCCAAAAATTTGAAACTTGTGTTATTGTTTTCGAAATTGTGATTTTCTTTAAAAGCTTTGAAAAGATAATAGACGACATTTCAGAATAAAATTCCGGCAAAAGAGGCCACCAAAGATAGAAATGTGTCCAACCGCAAGAGAGAAGTAGCGAGACTCCGACAGCAAGAAAAACATCGAAGACGATCGGATGAACGACGCGAAATGGCAAGACGAAGCAATGCTGCTCGCCAACGAAACGCTAGAGCTAAATTGACCCTTGACCGGCGAATGGAAATTCTACGGAATAATGCAGAGCAGCACCGAATAGCTAAAGAGAGCTTAACACATGAAAGAACCGAGGAAATTCTTCGTCATAGCGCTGGACAACATCGACTTGCACAAGCGAATTTAACTCAAGAAAGAAGGGATGAAATTCTTCAGAATAATGCCGACCAGCACGTGTGCACTAGTAACAATAACAATACACGGGTGTGTTTCAGTCTTACGGTGATCTCGTCTGTTATCTTCATTCTGATGCGCATGCCTCACCAATTTTTTATTGATAATTTCTTTCACAGTGGCGCTTTGCTGACTCACTGTAAAGCTTTAGTGTTGTTGAGATAAGGGCTTTCGTTTTCTATGGCCTTCAGGGTAAGCAAATATAGAGGTAGTCTCACAGTAATACTAAAGCAAGAACTTCACTCTCTTTTCGCTGATTCTAGTTGTCCTGTGTCTCACCGATGTTTGCATTCTTTAACGCTACTTCTGAAAATGCTTTCTCAGGGGGATGCACCTATTGTATTTATGAAAATTAGAACTCTCATGGAAGATGTGAGGTCTCGAACTAAATGTTAGGAATGCCTTCCTATTGTTGACATGGAATTGGTTGTCGTTTTGTTACGGACAGTCTTTTTTAGTTACTGCTATCTTTTTTCACAACCTATTACTTTCTTCTTCAACTTTTTTTATGTTCTATGAATAGTTTTCAATCTTGCTGTTTTTGAATCGAGGATGTGAGGACTCAACTTGTGCTAAGATTCCCGGTTCCCTTAATTCCACACTGAATAGCGCCTTCCTCTCTTGGAACATCTTTGTTGAAGTTAGGCTTGTGATAGAAGTTTTAGGCTTGTGCTAGAGGTTTTAGGCTTGTGATAGAGGTTTTAGGCTTGTGATAGAGGTTTTAGGCTTGTGATAGAGGTTTTAGGCTTGTGATAGAGGTTTTAGGCTTGTGATAGAGGTTTTAGGCTTGTGATAGAGGTTTTAGGCTTGTGATAGTATGTAGTTACCGGCTTGTGATAGTGATTTCCTCACCACTCATGTGTGAGATACAGCACCCTGTGCGGCGGTCATCACATATCGCCCTCACCTGTGTGACGTTCGCTTTCTCTCTCTATGATAAACGACGTTCGTCTCCTTTCATCTGCAGCGACCATATTGTGGAAGGTTGACTGGTCTGTGCTGGCAATAAATAACGATCTGCACATCAGCTGAGTGAAAAATTCCCCAATTTCTATTCGTATTGAATGGCTTCAATGAGGAACGACCTAGCTCTCATGTACAGTGAAGAAGCAAGACGTGTCGGTTGAATTTTGAGGCTCTGTTGTTGGTCAATCTTATGCACTGTTGCCCATCAATTTTGGTATTCTGTTAATCAATTTTGCATTATGTCGCCAATTAACTTTGATGCCTTGTTGCCAATCAACTTCAATGTTCTGTTTCCAATCAACTTCAATGTTCTGTTTCCAATCAACTTCAATGTTCTGTTTCCAATCAACTTCAATGTTCTGTTTCCAATCAACTTCAATGTTTTGTTCCCAATCAACTTCAATTTTTTGTTCCCAATCAACTTCAATTTTTTGTAAACAATCCGCTTCAAGGTTTAGTTGTCAGTCAATTTCATCGATCTGTCGCCAACCAAATTTACTTTTCTGTTACAACTAAATCATTAGGACAGATTGAACTTCGAATATCCGGTCGGACCCGATTCTCCGAAGTAACCAAGAGACTGCGTCACTGCAGAAAACGAACAAAGCTTCTTCTACTGCCACTGCCCTTGGTCTCAATGCCGATACTTCTACAGCTCGCTCATCTACTTCCAGTGAACGATATTATGCAAGCGTTTCTTTGTAATAGTAATCATGCTGTGATAAACTGAAAGATTTGCACCTAATTTTATACAGTGTTAGCATTTAAATCGATCGACGTGATATTTTGTTACTGGCTTCTATACGCACGGTATTTAGCACTTTGTGGTTTTGAATTTTTATTTATTCATTTGCTTCTCAAACGTTAGTTAAATACAACAACTTGATTGATTTCAAATCGAGCTTTAATATCGAGCTGGTGCGTTACGTTTGGATATATTGCATGACCTTGTGCTACTTCCTAAGGGAGCGAAAATTCTAGACTTAATACATGGCACGTTCACAATCGATGCCTCTTGTACCATAACTGAACGAAGGATGTTCACCTCTAAAAATATTGTCAATTAGGCAGTATTTCCGAGTTACCTATTCTGCACTACAGATATTGTTCAAGTGATCGATTTCGCAACATGAATTTTTTAATTTGTCAATCTGGTAGTACTTTTATGTCGCCAATTGTATCTATGAAAATTAGCGCTCCCAGGGGGAAAATGTGAGGGTCCGATCTTCGAGTTAGGTTGGCTTCTTTTTGTTGAAATGAAATGTTTTTTTTATGTAAAGAACCATCTTTTGTTCAGTTCACTGCAGTCCTGTTTTTCAGCACCTACTACTTTCTTCTTCAACTTTGATCTTGTTTCATGAACTTCTTTCTCAACTTACTGTTTCTATGTCTTTTCTGCATAGATTCCGCGATCCCTAAACTCCATACTAAATGGTGCCTTCTATCTTCCTCTCTTTGGATCGCATTTGTTGTGGATAGGGAAACTTAAACTAACTAATAATCTAATCTAATCTACGTCGCCAATTCGGCAGTACTTTTCAGTTGCCAATCCGGCAGTCCTTATACGTCGCCAATTCGGCAGTACTTTTCAGTTGCCAATCCGGCAGTCCTTATACGTCGCCAATTCGGCAGTACTTTTCAGTAGCCAATCCGGCAGTCCTTATACGTAGCCAATTTGGCGGTACTTCTACGTGACTAACCTGACAGTATTTTTGCGTCGCCAATGCGGTATTATTTTCAGGCATGCGGAGCGAAGCACTTCTTCAGTATGCAAATAGGACTTGACTTCGGGGTGTGAGCTCTATAACGACCGTCATTAGCGCCTCCGCTGCTACAGAGAACAATGCTAACTTGTCAGGTGGCGGAGGTCGCTGCAACCTGGTAGCGACGAGCAGGTTCAGGGTCAGCTGGTGCTTTCCTTCCACCCAGCTGGTGCTCCGCTTCCACCCCAGCTGGTGCTCCGCTTCCACCCCAGCTGGTGCTCCGCTTCCACCCCAGCTGGTGCTCCGCTTCCACCCCAGCTG
>JACJUY010001049.1:112627-132536 GCA_014220935.1 Platorchestia sp. MABIK | reverse complement strand
GCAATCCGCCACTTGCCCTCACGAACTGGCAGTCCACCTCTTCCCATCTCATTCTCGTTGTCTGCTGGTGTCGCTCAGGTTTCTTAAGTATGGTATCCAGTTTCGCTTTTTCCAGCCAAAATCCTCAGATTCGGGATTTTTAAAAATAAAATTATGCCTCAAGTACCACTCGTCATCCGGCAATCCTGCATTGTTGTTTGATGTTGAGAGGTCTTTATGGTAATGTTTTACTTTAAAAATCAAGCTTGAGGATTTAAAACAAAAACGGTAACTCATGCTACCCTGGTCTCACCTGGAGCCCTTCCAGCAACTTTAGCAACTACATGATAATAGGATTTGCAAATAGAGTGAAAGTTTTGGCAAAAAAATAAGTTTTCGCTCCTACAAACAATCTCGCTAGTTTGCTATGAGCAAGTAGCTTCTCGAGTAAAAGCTCTAATATTCTATTATTCCAACCCGGTCCCATTTGGAAAGGTTGCTTACGAAACTATTTTAACGTGTTGTCTGAGAAATGGATATTTGTAACAGGTCGTATTCACAATACAGGGTTTGAGAATTTTGACTTGAGCCTCTGTTTGTACTGAAACAGGAGTTTTGAATTTAACGTTATCTTATTCTTAAGAGCCAACGGTGACACCCAACTAGCTAGGCAAGAAATCTAACTATGGTTATCTAAGTGCTAAAAAGCAAATAAATAGATCTCACAAGAAGATTTTTGGTTTCACCCTTTCCTTCCCGTGAGTAATTAACACTTTCATTGTTCGTCGGCTTTAAATTTGAAGAAATTTTTATTTTTATAGATATAATTCTCTAGCAATACTTCTTTCCTAATGCATGTGAGCTTCATTGTGGCCGTCCTTGCTCCGCGCTCAGGAATATCATGGGGCAAACCTCAACGCCCTGCTTTCTGACATATGATCGGGATAAAATCAACTTTATTTTCGTATTGCGCATAATTTAAGTCATTCACCATTACGTTGGTAAAATTCGCATTTTTTCAAGTCCAACTTATCTTGCCAACATCACAAGCTGTAGTATGGAGGCGGTCTGCTGTAAAGTGATCAGCTTAAGAACGATTTTCTCCATTGTTCATTCAGCAAGTATATATTTTGCACAAATGTTCCCATTGATCTTTAATTATTTTTACTCAAGTTAAAAGTGTGATATAAAGCATCCTTACCCGACGAGACACGAGAGGCTTAGTGCACTTGTAAACTTTGAAAATCTTATGTTTGTGTGCTTGTATATGTTCACTCTCTATTTCCATTGATTTTGTGGGACAAAATTCAGTACCCTGCTTTGTCAATAATATTGGTGAAATTAGAAGATCGTGCTTTTAGTAGAATACTAGTAGAAAATTTCAATTTTTCTCAAATTACAAATGCAGCAATCCAAGTTTTGTACTAAGGTGTAGGAAAAGGATTCTGTTCTTCTTAAAAGGAACTGTAGCTACACGAGCTATGAGCACCTAACAAACCCCGGGACTTGGTTCACCTTGTCTCCGCCCTGCTCTCCTCAAGGACAAGTCACCAACGCTGAGGTGCACCAGAACAATGATGCCGTATCTGTTGAGGTCCGTCTTCAACCACACCTCACTATATCGGTCTTGAATCTCATAAAGTAACTTCAATAAAAATTACCTGCTTAACTTGTTCACTGTCAGTACGGACACAGATGTGCACCAGGACAATGATGCCGTATCTGTTGAAGTCCGTCTTTAGCTACACCTGACTATCTCAGTCTCGGATCTCTTAAGTTACTTCTCTTACGCGTACCTGCTTTACCTGTTAACCGTCACTGCGGTGTGACATCCACACTGTCACTTCAGTGAAAGCCTTCAACTGTTTCACAGAACTCAAATGTGGACAGTAACAATCGTAGATAAATTAAAAAAAACAGGCGTTCATGTGTATGGACAGAGGCGGTTTGGGAACGCTTCGCGTGAACTGGTTAAGTGGACAGTGACAATGAAAATGCAACTTACCATGGGCAGGTAACGGGACATTCACGGTTAACAAGTTAAAAATTTGGCTCATTTGTTGAAGATTAGACGAACTTTTTTTTAAAACGACTTAAAAGAGCCAAATCTTCTTACAGTGGCATCATCTTGAAGACTCTTTCCCAAATTAAAGGGATTTTATAGCATTAATGTTGCGGTTTTTTAGACATGGGTTGTTTTTTTGGACATAGGTTGTTTTTTTGAATATGGGTTGTTTTTGTCGTTACATGATGTTTGGTAACAGGTTCTAGGCCAAGGTGCCTGGTCTACTTGGCAGCGAGCGAAAAACTTCTACCTCACTATGTCTTGCTTGAGGTTCATAACCCGCTCAGCAGACTGTGACAGAGTTTAAAAACGTTAAGAGAGGTTCGCAATTCTCCACTGAAGTTTCTTGAAAAGGAAGCTTTGACGTGCATCAATATTTGCTTACAGTTGGAATTTTATCTGTGTTGGGGCTGAGAAGTCTGTTACGAACCTTAGGAGTCCAAGTGCTCTGTATAAACAGGTTTTAGGTGGAAAAGTGCAAAATTTGAGCATTTGGGGCTGAAGAGAAACCAATCTGGCAAGCCTGACTAAGCAAGTTAACACCGAAGCTGTACAGCGCACGATCTTGGACAATTAAATTTCTCGTTCAGGAACTAACTGCTCAGAACTTTTTGTTCTGTTGACATTAGAAAGTGAGTGACAAAAAGTTCAACTGCAGCATTTTTTCAGTTCTTGGCATTTCAAGAATTAGGCAGTGACTACATTGACCTTTGGCTTCCTCATAATGTAAAAAAGTGTTCAGCAGTTGTTTACATTTTTACTGGCTCTTATCTCCATACGCAATAAAGTGCATCATTAAGTGGGACCTCTAAATCAACATCTGTATTTTAGAAAACCATCACCTCTAAGAAGACAACTGTTGTAACAATGAAAATTAGCATTCCCAAATGGAAGATTTGAAGTTCACGAGTTGAAGGTCAAGTAGGTCTTCCATTCGCTGAAAAAGGATAGGAGTTGGATTTGTCGCGGATGGTTCACTGCTGTCATTGTTTCTCACTTATTGCTTCTCTTCAACTTTAATTTTGTTTCATCGACTTCTTTCAATCTTGTTGTTCCTATACGTAAGGTGCGGGGATTTTACCTTGCGAATAAATTACTCCTTCCCTTAATTCCATACTAAATGATTCTTTCTTCCTTCCTCTCTTAGGGACACTTATCGCGGTTTGGAAGGACGCTTAGACTATCTCACGTACTATTTCTTGAATAATCATCGAATTCTTTTTTGTATTAAAATATTAATTTATTAAAACCAAAATTGTTTACAGATTGTCTCATTCGAAACGTTTGATTAAACTCCGATGCGACTGTGATGATATCTTGAACATGGCTGCGTTCAGGGCGCGATGGATTTTAGAAAACATTGTTTTTAATTTTAATATGAATTTATTGAATATGTTCTTATTTTTTGTAATAGGTTTTAAAAGACATTTTTCAATTTGAATTTGAATTTACAAAGTTTACTTCTAACATCCTTAAAGTTTTCTGTAGTTTGACGACATCCTCCAACCACTTTTCGACACTTGCGCATACCGTAAATGAAAGTTCATGTCTTGCTCTTCATTTTTACGTTTTCGATGTTTTTCCGCTTCTATGTGATGTTTAGATTATTGTTCTAAAATTACATCTAAGTTTCTTTTCATTTAATCCCCTCAGGAAGATACAACTATTGTATCTATGGGAGTTAGCACTCCCATGGGGAAAATGTGCGAGGGCCCGAGCTGAGAGGTAGAGAGGCCTTCTTTTTGTTGAAATAAAATGCTTTTGTTATGTTAAAGACCATCTTTTTTCGGTTTGCTGCTGTCCTGTTTTACAGCACCTCCTACTTTCTTCTTCAAATTTGATCTTGTTTTAGGTCAAATTTTATTGAATCATTTTTAGGTGGCATAAGATTAACGCACCTCTTCGAGAACTCTGTATTTAATTCTATTTGGTCTTGATTTTGATTTTTTAATATACAAAATTCTGTTTTTAATTTACATCATCTGATTTCTATGAATGACATTCATAATAGATCAGTTGCATGCTCTCGACAATAATTTCAAGCTGAGTGCACATGCGAATTTGCATTATCATTTTTTCGTGTTTTAACATCTCATTTTATGTTTAAACAACCACCATTATAATCTCACATTGGTACCCTAAGTCCTTGTGACTTTTTTCTTGTTTGTTTCGTCTCATCGAAATTACTGCATTGTACTTCGCTCTCATATTTTCTCCTTTGCTTCATGATTAAATGTCAACAGTATTTTGATGAACCTATCAGTTTAAAATCCGTTACCGAAATTTACCAGCATTTACATCAAGAACTATCCCACAATTTTCAACTTTATGTCCGTGAATGCGGAGCATCTGCAAATCTTTCGCTACTGCAACCTCTGTAATTTACGTGTTCATCGTAAGACGCATACTGCACGCTCTCTACGTTTGACATCTCTGATGCGCAAGAAATGGCAAGAGCACTTTCGCTATAGAATGCTAAGCGGAGACTGAAAAGTAAGAACAATGGAACGATCGTCCTTGGCTCGCGACGCTGTGGTGCGGTTCGTCACGCTTCACGATCATCTAGATTTTTACCTCAACAATCAAGAGATTGCGCAGAGCTCGTTAAGTGTTAAGCAATCCGAACTGCATGGCTTTGAAAAGAAACGGCGGCCTGAACGAAAGAGCTTCTGTTATTTTCACGCGCTTGAAAATCCATTTCAAAAAGTAAAATAAAGCTGGATCAAAGATTCTTTTTAAGCTCACGAGAAAAACTCACAAATGGAAGCTGGGACTTGAAACATTGTCTTGTAACTCACAAAAGAATTGCGGAAAGAACTTCGTGTTTCGATGAAGCAATGGAATCTGAACGATGAGGGCTTCGAATTCCTTTGAAAAAAAATAGAAGAAAAGACATCAGCTGTCGACACACTTATAAATTCCGGTCTTTTAAATTGCGCCGCTTTTCATTTTTCAGATCATCTTTTCTCATCTTAGGAAGCGAAACATTTCCGGTGATGTAACACCACACAAAGAAAAACAATGGCTTGTAACTACACAGCAAAAACTGACGTAATGTGGGATTCAAAAGAAGGAAGTGCAGTGTGACTTAGAAAAAGAGATTCCACATGATTCTGAAGAAGTGCTGCCGAATGTCTCTAAATGTGTACAATGCATAACTGAAAGGATTGGAAAATGGAATTCTGAGCCAGAATGCAGATTAACTTGGAAAAACTTACCATTCAGTTATTACGGAGAAATGGAGAAAAATAATGAAGGCAAGGAATTCATGATTCCAAGAGATTACTTAATGTTGCGGGACTCAGGGAGCTTTAGTGAGGCACAAAAAACTCCCTAACTTGTTCCCTAATAATTTTGTGTTCCCTAATTGAAAACTTGTTCCCTAATAACATAGAAATGCTGCGGAGCGACACAAATTCAAAATTCCCCCTTCTCCTATTTCACTAGAAATAGGGATTATTTTCGGTGCCTAAATAACATTTTTTGTATTTTGTTAGTGATCTATCAAACCTTGAAATCCGTGGCATTATCGCTAAAGAATTTATTTTGAAGGCATTGAAGAATTTATCATTTTCTCACTTTCCCGCTGATTTCATTGAACGTATTTTGTTGCCGCTAGACTTACACAAACTGTGGACATGAGTGTTCCATCTCAGACTTGACTTCCCGCTGATATTTATATATCATGAATTACTTCCCTCCACGTATGGGTGCTTCATGGCAAATTTTACCACATGTGTGTTTACAAATTTGTATCAAAGAATTAACGCGTTTTAAGTTATTATCCTGTTTTAATTAAAGAACTATAGTAACCTTTGACGGCGATGATCATAAGATTTAGCTTCTATATTCCGCCCATTTTTTCAGACGTGACCGGACTCGTTAAACTGTACAAAATAGTGTAAGTCGTTTATTTTCATAACAATTAAACTCATTTATTTTTTAAAAACTGCGTTAATATATTACTGGGATACTTACACCAGTTGATAAAAGATGGACATATTTTGTATGCTAGAATGCACACTTCTTTTAAAATCTATCGAACAATATTAACACAGTGAATTTTGGTTTTTGTACTGCATTAACAGCAAGAGCATTTAGTTTATACGTGAAAAACGTTCTGCGCTCTCGCTCAGTGAACGACTCCTAATAAAGCAATGTTCCTTAAACACTATTCGAAAATAATGTTAGGACTTGTTTTCGTTCTTAAAGTCCTTCTCGTATATACATCGTGAACGTCTCTTATATTAGAAACATAAATTTTGATGGTACTAATGTACACACGAATTGCCCACGCAGGCAACCGAGTTCCGTCCAAAACCACCTTATACGAACTCGCTTGAAATTCGATCCCATGCATTCGATTTCTTCATCTGTGAAAGAAACTTCCTTTGCTAAGCTAGCGGCCTCATCCGAGGAAAAGTGTTTCCTTTAAACCTGGGGAATGGACCTCTTTCCTAAGGATCAGGTACTTATTGGCCGGATCTATTTCAGCCAGCCCCATATTGAATAGCCTCACCGATTAGTCTTGACCGACTAGCCTCAAACCGACTAGCCCATTTTCAATTCCATTTAGCCCAATATCGACTAGCCGATACTATAAACCCCATATCAAATAGCCTTTCTCCAAGTAGACCCATTTTAAATAGCTACATACCGACTAGCCTCATATCGACTATTCTCACACCACTTAGTCTCCGTAGTCGTAAGAGAACAGTCCTCTCTCACGAACCTCTTCCAACCCCAAAGAACAAGTTCACCGTTCCCACAACCCCAACCCCCAAATATCCGCTGGTGGATGCACCCTTCATCGCACAGCCCTCAATTGACGGCAATTTTCTTCTAATTCGCCCGAAGCTCATCGCTTTCATCTTCCGTTCAACATCCGCACAACTTTCTCATCTCGCTGGCTTATTTTAATTGTGATTTTTGAGTACTGCTTTCTTGTAGTTGGGATGTATTTATGGACATGCTTACTTTTTCTTTCTAGAAAACATTCACTTTAATGATAAAAGTTTTATGGTGGTTTTGAATTTTGTTTTAAATTTTAAGATGATTGATGGGGATTGTCTTCTAGTTTTTGGTTGATGTGAATTAACTAATTAAAAGTTTTATGTACTTTTCTGTGCAACTGCTTCGCAGCTTTCCTAATTAAAATTTGTAATCCAGATTTCTTACTTGAGAGTAACCCTCGAGACTCGGTTCACATTGTGTGATACGAAGATATACGAAGCAAAATTCACATTTTTTCTCCGTATTTCTTCTACGCCTCGTCTTTGAACACTGCTTAACTCCAGTAGACTCAAAAAAAGTCAAAATCAAACCCATGAAGATCGATTCACTGTTACTCTTTCTGAAAGATCCAACGCGTTCCGAGATCACTATTACTCTTTCTGAACAATCCAACGCTGTCCGATATTACTGTTGCTCTTTCTGAACAATTCAACGCTGTCCGATATTACTGTTGCTCTTTCTGAACAATCCAACGCTGTCCGATATCACTTACTCTTTCTGAAAAATCCAACAGTCTTATATCATCACCGTAATCATCATATAGAACTCTTTCGGAAGTATCAACGCTGGCCGATATCATCACCGTAATCACCATATTGAACTCTTTCTGAAGAGTCCAACGCAGTCCGATATCATCACCGTAATCACCATTGAGCTCTTTCTGAAGGATCCAAAGCTGTCCGATATCATCACCGTAATCACCATTGAAGAATCTGAAGGATCTAATACTGTGCGATATCATCACCGTAATCACCATTGAAGGATCTGAAGGATCCAAAGCTGTGCGATATCATCACCGTAATCACCATTGAAGGATCTGAAGGATCCAAAGCTGTGCGATATCATCACCGTAATCACCATTGAAGGATCTGAAGGATACAAAGCTGTGCGATATCATCACCGTAAT
Source organism: Platorchestia sp. MABIK (assembly GCA_014220935.1). Taxonomy (NCBI): domain Eukaryota; kingdom Metazoa; phylum Arthropoda; class Malacostraca; order Amphipoda; family Talitridae; genus Platorchestia; species Platorchestia sp. MABIK. The sequence continues at coordinate 124,572 of JACJUY010001049.1, read as the reverse complement.
CACCATTGAAGGATCTGAAGGATCCAAAGCTGTGCGATATCATCACCGTAATCACCTCTGAAGACAGTTCAACATTACGCAGCATTCCACCTCCGTTCATCCCGCTCGCAGCACACCGTACGTTGTGTTGCTCATTTCCGCCGCTTTGTCGGCGCCGTCGGGAAATTGTTTTAATATCAACATCTTTGTTTATGTTCGTCGTCGCGTGAGGGATGCTGCAAACTGGAAAACTTGTGTTACGCTTTCACTAGCAAAGCTCATTTGGCGAGTCTACGTTGCTGCTATGCAATTATAAAAAGAGAAGGGGAGATTTGTCATCAAAATATCAAATTCACAATTGAAGTCATACGTAATTTTAATTTAGAGAACGGGGTTAAGACAACTAATGAGTGTCTAAGCTCACTCGCTGATGGGTTATGAAATATTTCATTATACAGTCGTTCTCATTTTTACCATTAAAATGATAATTCCCAGAAAGCTACAAATTTCCATCATATTATATTTCACCTCACGCGGATGGTTGTGTACCATGCCTCAGATTTCCGATCCGCACACTTCCGTTTTACTGATTCTTCGAAACTGACGGTTTTCATACTTCATAGTAAAGAATTTTTTTCAAAAAGAGAAGACTGAGGAGGAAATTTTTTTTAAACAGTATTCAGAAAACTTGTCGACACGCGAGGGACCTGGCTTGGGTTGTATGGACGTCTCATGTCAGAGCCGTGAGACATCGACGACGGACATAGAGCGAAGACGCTCCCAGGGGGAAAATGTGAGGTCCTGAGCTGAGAGTTGGGTGGGCCTTCTTTTTGTTGAAATAAAATGTTTTTTGTTTTGTTACGAACCATCTTTTTCGGTTCACTTCGGTCCGGTTTTCAGTACCTCTGAGTTTCTTCTTCAACTTTTATCTTGTTTCAGGACCTTCCTTCTTATCTTACTGTTTCTATGCCCACGGGATCCCTTGCGGGAACACCCTTTGAGCAAAGATTCCACGTTTCCTTAACTCCACACTAAATGGTGCCGTTCTCTCTTTGAACTCCTTTTTTAATGGGAAATGGAGGTTAAAACTAATTTATAATCAAACAACCAATCATTGAGCGAAGTTAACAGGCAGTGCAATGAGCACCGACTCTTCAAACGCACTTGCATCTTTTGATCGTCATGCATTCAATAAAAATTAAGTCTCACTGGGTGTGCACTTTTAAAAGGACATTGCATTATTTGATTTCGATGCATTTGATGAAAATTGAATTTCACGGTGCCAATGCATTTTAATAACTTTTGCATTGTTTGATTGTGAGACACTTGAAAGACAGTGCTCTCCGCATTGCACTCTTCAAACGCCTTAGCATCGTTGGATTGCTGTGAACATGACTAAGCCTCTCCGGGTATTCATCCTCCAGGCTCGAGTGACCAGAAAATATTTTCTCACTTTTACCCAAAACTTTACCACCCTTCAGTGAATTTCACTTTCACACACACACCCTCCTGATGCATGCTCGCAAAATTCGCTCTATTCAGAGTGCGGATGCAAAACAGCTTATTTTTAAATACTCCGTGAACTTGACATCTCCCTTGTTATGCTCAGTAATTTTTTGTACGGTTGAGCAGTCTCAGCAAAGGTCATGATCACATCTCACAAAGTTTAAAAGCTTACTCTGTGTTGTTCACCGTCTTCTGCTGAGCGAATAAGCGTACATCTCGAGCGTACATCTCGAGCTTCACACGCAGCACTATTGTCCATGTATCCGATGCCCGTTTTACGCACGCGTCACAGCGTCGCCAAAATCGCGGGCGTTCGCCAGTGACCTTGCATCCGACCGTCGTCTTGGTGCGCACCTCGGAGGCCGAGGACGCAGTTTTTTGCGCCCATCTCACATAGATATGGGCTCTGCTTACCGTAGTCTGTGAGGTGCCCCTTCCTGTTCGCTTAAAAAAGCAACGTACTACATTTAAATGATGTTTGGCCACGTCTCCATTGTTGCGTGTACTCAAAAGATTGGAATCGTTTCATTTTATTTGTGGGACAGTCTAAGATCTTCTGTAATTTTCATTTTCCTAAATATTTTCAATGCCTTTCGGCTTTTTTTTTTAAATTAGCTTTATTCTAGAATTTTTAAGTTGAATTAAAACATTCGTGAAGGGTCATGAGGCAAAAGTTGTACCACTTTTAGGTGATTGGTGTTGACTGAAAGGGAATATTCTGAAGTCTTTTATTCTTCATGACTATCATCCTGTTTTGAAGACTTCTTAAATTTCCTTTGCAAAATTTTTTTCATTTTCTGGGTAGATTCGAAAATCCTCGAGGCTTTGATCATCTAGATTCTTTGTCTTTTCTAGATTCTTCATTTGTTTTTGTTTTGTTGCGAAGTAAACATTTTTGAGGGAATAACTTTGAAATTTAGAGAATGTCGCGAATGTGCGCTAACAATTCCAATAATTGCTAGCTCATCCTTGAAGTTTGGGAGCAATATAAACACAAGCTTGTAGTTAAATAGCGCTTATAATCTTTTTTTCGACTCTGCCCTTGTAACTTTCAACTGATCACCATACTTCCTCATCACCAGGCAGATAAGCATATCATGAAGCGAGCGCGTAGTTGTGATATTTTCAAGTTTCGTCGTTTATTTGCGTTCAAGTTTTTATTGACCGTTCATCATTTAGGTTCAAAAACTGCTGCCTTTCAAGTCAAGGAATTCCCACTGAATTGTTGAAAATATTCGTAATTCCTGTTCACAAATTCGATTAATGTCGAAGGATTCCCCCAAAAATAATCGTATGCTCGATTGCTGTTGGTATGCAGGAAGAATTTTCTCGCTCTTCTAATGATTCTTCTACTAACTAAATTTTCTTGCTCGTTGAAGGATTCCTTCATTAACCAAATTTTCTCGTTCTGCAAATGACACCTTCATTAACTAAATTTTCTCGCTCCTTAAATGATTCTTCCATTAACTAAATTTTCTCGCTCCTTAAATGATTCTTCCATTAACTAAACAGCGCGTTGTGACCTAGACACAAAACACCTCCTGTAAATCGACCTGGCATTTAGTTAACAATGTGAGAAAAAAAAAACATCCGACGCTCATGAGACGAAGTCTACCTCGGTCGTTAATTCCACAGCAAGATTAAGTACTGCTTGATTGAGCTCTCCATAAATGCCTTTAGTTCTGAATTATTCCAATCATCTCTTCGCAGAATTCTCGTTCATGCATGTTTCGATAAGTAAAAAATGTTCTGCACTTCAGTTCGTAGAAAAATAGAATAGTTTCATGGTGCGAAAATTACTCTTCTTTACCTTACTAGGAATCAAACAGAATTGTGCATCTCCATGTGATATGAAGCGTACACATGTTTTACTAGCGTTGTTTTAGCTTTTATTATTTATTTTGAGCCTTTATAATTCTATATGTTATGGTAAACCAGGATTATAATGAGAAAAATTAGGAATTTTATCTTCTTTCTAAGATTCCCGTCGTATTGTCGCTATTTTTTTAAATGGATTCTCAATTTTTCGCTTGAAAAGAATTTTTAGCTTTCGCGTAAAACAATTTGAACTCTAATTTAATTTTACCCAAAATCTACCCATACAACCTTAATTCCTATGTTTACTGAGACCGTAATTAACTTTAACTTTATAATTAAATTACCCAAAACTGATTCTCCCCTACATAATCCACATTATTCTACGTAGCCTAACCTCGACCCATCTCGTGTTTTAGCCTTGAATACACGAGTCATAGATTGCCTTATCTGGCACCAGCGAATATGGACAAGTCCTTCATAGTTAAATCTGAGGATTGTGTTTCAGGTCATCCTTCGTGCGGTGCTCAAATACGGGCGGTAGTCTTGGCACTTTGACTGCAACCTGAGCCGCCGGTGTACACCAAGGAAATTTCCAAAGTGCTACTGACCAACCAACTAAACTGAATTTTTATAATTCTTAATTAAAGCTAAAAGAATGCAAGAGTTGAAGTTTTATATTTTCAAAATTGCTCACTGCAATTGATTCTAAATTTGAGTTTAATATTGAACTTCAGTTTAACCAATTGCGGTTTTCAGTTTAACCAAAATGTTAACGCAAGAAATTTTGGCATTGCGGATGCCTATTCACGTTGACTGCGTATTGATACATACGTGTACCACTTGGAAAATTACTCCTTCACGTACCTGTCTCATCTAATTATTTCGGTACCTTTTTCAAATTAGACAATAGCATACAAGTTTAAATATTTTCGTACGATTATAATTTCGGATAATTTTATTTTCGCCGGTAGATACGGCTTCTTTTCTGGAACAGCAGCACGTATTCTGGCGCCTCACTAGCAGTGCTAGTCGTGACGTCCAGTTCACAGATGATAAATGCCGTGCACCACAGGGCGGCAAGCATTGCATTTTGTGAGAACCAAAGAAGTTTGGAAGCAGGAAGTTCTTCTCGCCAGTCATTACGATGAGTTGTGGAATAACGAAATCGCTTTCGGCTGTCATAGTTACTAACAAAATCACACGTTTTCTGTGGGCTGAGACAGAGATTAAGCAAAATAAATTGCCTTATGTCATAACAGTGTTGGTTACAAATGAAATATGCTGGCGTACATTTTCTAAGCTGTTCCTAAGCCTACCTGAATGAGCCTGGATATCATGTTCCTACGATTGGTTTCAAATCGTATTAAAAACTTTTAAAATTTCACCTTCCCGCTCACTTTATCCAGATTAAGAAATTACCTGAGCCTAGCTCGTGGATGCAATGCCGTAATTTCTGGACATGAACAAGGTAAGTTTTCCAACTCCAGTGCAACTTTACTATAACGATATTCAATTCAAATTTAAATTCGAATGTAGTAAGAAATTTTGAAAAAACCAAGCATTAAATTGATCGTACCCTGGTTTAGCTTTCATTAAGTATTTATAAAAATTGAGTTATTGACCGCAGGTCGGTCAGCAGCATTATGAAAACCCCCTCAGTGACCACCGGTGGGTCCCTTCGCAGGAAACGTATTAAGACTGTAAGCTGTTGTGATTGAAAGTACGTCGTTATAACATCGCGATGATTTCACAGAAGCTCGTGGGAGTCTCTGCATGCTTGCGTCGGTTGCCTCAGTACTCAGTAATTTTCCTAGCATCATTTCCTCTGCGATTCTCATTTTCAATTATTGCGCCTTGCCTTGAAAAATACGTGCTGTTGCCATTTCAATAGGAATTTAGATTCCGTCTGTTAGTGCTGCAGATTGGATTTTATTTAAATGTTTTTGAAACTTACAAGATCCACGTTTTAGCATCTTGAACATTTCTTCAGTGTGTTCCAGTGTATGTTTTTTTCAGATTTTGCGTTTCACTCTCTGAAATAAACATTATTTCGTTTGAACTCTCAGTGTCGAGGATAGTTTTTAATAAAATAATAATAACGACCTTGACTGTGCTTTATTTGTTGAGCATTCGAGAGTGTTCCGTATCGCACAACAGCACTTTTTTGAGCCTACTTGTAAGAATTAGTGCTCAAATGGGGGACTATGTGAGGTCTCGAGCTGAAGGTTTGGCAGACCAATTTTTTGTTTAAGCAGGTTTTTTGTTCTGTTGCGGACCATCTTCTTTCGGTTTACTGCTGTTTGGTACTCCACTCCTGTTGCTTTCTTTTTCATCAATCATTTTGTATCATGACCTTTCTTCTTAAATTACTGTTTCCATGCTCAGAGGATCTTACGAGGTAGCACACCTTGTACATATATTCCCCGTTCCCTTAACTCCATATCAAATGGTCCTTCATCGGTTCGGAACATTTATATTGGGGCCAAGGGAGCCTAAACTCACTCATATTTTAATATAATTTCCAAGTTGACTGCATTCCATCGAGCAGAAATTTATCCTCATAACCTTTAAAACAGGGGTTCTCAACATGGGGTGCTTGCTCCTTCTGGGGGTGCTAGAAAAGTCCAGGTAAATGATAGGATATTGGCTATATGTTAAAATTTTTATTTCAGAGGGTGCGAGATTCGAACGAAATTTCTTTAGGAATGCAGCGCAAAAAAAAGGTTGGGATCCCCTTCAAAAAACGATCACAATTCCTCCAAATTGCTCGCTATTCAATGAACTTCAACGCAAGACTTTTTATTCTCTTCTCAGAACTGCCTTGTAAATAGATGCAATTCATGGTCGATTTTGCAAGCTTCGTCTTCGTGTTTCGAAATTGCTTTCATTCGTGTCACAAGTTCTGTCTGGTAGTGCATTTTTTTCAAACTTTTTTCGATTTTTGCGTTAATTCGGGTGTTTCAAAATGTTATTGAATTCTACCATGCGTGTAATTAAGCTATGTATTATAAAAAAATACTTCATTTTCATAACACATTCATAGCAACCTATTTGACGACGATCATTAAAAAATGAAATATCCAGTACCATCCGAGCATCAAGTATATGCTCGATGTGACAACCGTAAATGTTGTACAAGTGGGAAAATGTTGCCGCAAAAACAATGCAATTGCAGCGGAAGATAAGTGTCAACAACACTGTACAAATATTGAAGGTAAATATTTTACACATATTTAACGTAAGTACTGTTTAAATATTGAAGGTATACATTTTACAAATTTTGAAAGTAAATATTGTACGAATTTTTAAAATATATATTGTACAAACTTTTGAAGTAAATATTGTACAAAGTTTTAAAGTAAAAATTGTACAAAGTTTTAAAGTAAATGTTGTACAAACTTTTAAAGTAAATGTTGTAAAAACTTTTAAAGGAAACATTGTACATACTTTTAAAGTAAATATTGTACAAATATTGAAAGTGAATCTGTGCAAAAATTGATAGTTAAAATTGCACCAATATGGAAGGTAAATATTGAACAGATGTTGATAGTGAATATTGTACAAAAATTGAAGATAAATTTGATGACTTCATCAATGATCGTCAAATTGACGTCTCTGCATTCAAATTGAATTCCTGCAATAAATTTAAATTTCTTATAAAAAAATCCGTCATGGAATAAAATACGAATTATTTACGAGCTCAATTGTGCGAGTGGGAAGTCTGCGTGGAGTATCCGACCGTACTTTTAGCTTACACTCGACTCACTCATACGCAGCAGACGTGCCTGAGTGACCGTTCTGCCTCTCATACGGCCACGTAAGAAGTACGGCGAGCTGGATGAACCGAGAAAAAGTTCCCACTCACATGTAACTTTTGCCTCTGAGCAGTGCGAAAAAAAGTTCTTAAGGGAAAGTTCTTAAGGAAAAACTCATAAAAAATCGTTCTGTGGGAACGAAATTGAATTTTACTGCCGTAGTAAGTGATGTAATTCATCGATTATGTGATGTCTCATCAAGCTTATGGACCTCGAGTGAATTGGCCTTTTGCTCGATGCTTTTTGACGTGATTTTCGGATTTTTATCTCCCATAATCACGTGCAGCGTAACACGTCTAGAGTTAATGACAACGTCAGCATGAAATATAAAGTTCTGAAAGTTCTGTGTGATCACTGGAAATAACTTTCGTGTGCGTGCTGGAAAATTAAAAAACTCGCGATTTTCACAATCAATATGTTTTTTAATTAGTATGTGACGGATAAACTTGACAAGTCATGCAGAGAAAGAAGCCATAGTTGATCACAATTAACAACGGCCTTCAGACATCACCGTACACCCATTCGAGACATCAAGTGTCGCAACAATTTTATCTCCAATGCTCTTTCCTTTCACCCTCAAAGGTTCGCAGTCATCAGCCAGCTCATTCACCTCCGGAGGCAATTTCTTGCTGCTTAATTTTTTCTAAAAGGTTGTGTAGCAGTAGAGGGATTTTCAAAGAGGGAGGGGGGACTTTTCTGTAGAGAATGCAGGTTTTTATATTTCTCTGAACTTACCCTTCAGGGGGATACAACAATTGTCTATAGAAATTAGCACTCCCATGAGGAGAATGTGAGGTCCCGAGCTGAGAGTTAGGCAGGCCTTCTTTATGTTGAAAAAAATGTTGTTGTTTTTTTGTTTTGTTCAATGCCATCTTTCTTCGGTGCACTGCTGTCCTGTTTTCAGCACCTACTACTTTCTTCTTTAACTTTTATCTTGTTTCATAAACTTCTTTCTAAACTTACTGTTTCTTTGCACCTTGTGCATAGATTCCGCGTTTTCTCAACTCCATACGAAATGGAGTGCTTCTCTTTCCTCTCTTTGGAACGCCTTTGCTGTGGTTAGGGAGGTTTCAACTAACATCTAATCAAACTACCAATCTAATCGTTTCTGGCCTTCTGAAATATTGGCATGATACAAGCTAGTGCAATAGCGAGTGCATCTAACTTGTGGATCTAGAAAACGCCCCTACATAGCGAATGCATCTAGCCAGTGCATCTAGCCAGTGCATCTAGCCAGTGCATCTAGCCAGTGCATCTAGCCAGTGCATCTAGCCAGTGCATCTAGCCAGTGCATCTAGCCAGTGCATCTAGCCAGTGCATCTAGCCAGTGCATCTAGCCAGTGTATCTAGCCAGTGCATATGGCGAATGCGTCTGATGAGTGCATATGGCGAGTGCATCTAGCCAGTCTGACGTGTGTCTGGCATACCCCTCTGGCGTATGCATGTGGCGTATGTTTCTGATGTACGTTTCTGACGAATGCGTCTGGAGTATGCGTGTGACGTTGACGACACCTGCCGAGCGGGACGCAACACCTCACTCCACCAAAGTCACACTGAGCTCACGGCTGCAGTAATTTGGCCGCGTTCTTGCGATGATTAAGCTTTTCAGTACTGCAGAGGCGCGGGCATGGGACCGCATGTGTCCCTGTGTCCTAGTGGTTTTCACACAACTTCAAAACTTCATATGCCCCCTCAGGGGGATACAAGTATTGTGTCTATGGGAATTAGCGCTCCCAGGGGGACTATGTGAGGTCCCGAGCTAAGGGTTAGGTAAGCTTCCTTTTTGTTGAAATAGAATAGGTTTTTGTTCTGTTACGGATCACCTTTTTTCGGCTCACTGCTGTCCTGTTTTTCAGCACCTACAACTTTTTCTTCAACTTTTCTTGCTTCATGAACTTCTATCTTTGCTTACTGTTTCTGTGCACCTTGTGCATAGATTCCGCGTTCCCTCAACTCCATACTAAATGGTGCCTTCCTCCTTCCTCTCTTGGAACATCTTTGTCGTGGCTAAGGGAGGCTAAAACTTTCTTATGTAATGTATAATAACGAGTGCTCGAACACTCGAATTAGTCACGTGGGACTGCCCATTGCTATTTTATTTTATGTCATGAATGAATTCAAAACTTCACACGCGTAGGTGTCTGCCGCACTGCATGCTAAGGCACTACAAGCTGTGTGTTCTGCTTCATTTGCACTAGATAGTCTGAAAATCTTCCAAGTGTATCTGAAAATTTACTTCGAAATTGAAGAACGAAGGAAAAGCTTACGCACGTTTACCTTTCCAACTCTTCAAAAAGAGATCCCCACATCTATTTTCGGTTTCCGCATCCACCATTTTGTTCGCAAATTCAACACGCAATAAAAACAATGAGCAAAAACTGAGCGAAGCACGAACTTGTTTACGTTTTTTGCTCTCCCGAACTCAGTTCTCATCACTGGCCTGTAAGAGTTGGCAAAACCGAATCCTTCGGTAACTTCTACTTCTGATGCCTCTGCAATGGTTAAAAATTGTTAAAATTTGCTGTTGTCGACAGCAGTACCTCAATAATGCAATACTTGATCACCTTCGACAACGAGGGTCTCTTTCTCACTCTTAATTATTGAGAATTTTTTGTGACACCTTGTATCACTCAGCCGAACTAGAGCGCTCATCTGCTACAACTACTCTGATCTTCGTGGTAGATGTTGGACTCTCTTCATATTTTACGTAGTGAGTCATTAGGGTATGTTTTAATGCCTGACAGTCTTGATTAGCTTGGCTTATCCTTGTTAAATCTAACTTTCTACCCTCCCTCCTTCCCTATAATGGATGGTTAGACGAGCGTTTGTGACCTTGACGGGCTAGCATCCAAGTCTTCATCTTGTGCGGTTTTACGTATCATATCCAGAGCAGTTTTTTTACATATCATCACTACGATGCACAGCAAATTTTGCATTGAACTAAACATGCGATGAATTGTTTCACTCCATTCATGAGTTGTTAGTTGAAATTTATTGGTTTACTCGATTTTCTTCGAAAAAATTTTGAAACGGAAGACGACAATATTATTCGTGCATGAAAGTTTTGCTTGTTTCCTGACCCTGAATCTCGGTTATGTTTGTTAAACTCAAATAATGTTCTCGCTCGTGCATTTATCTTTTAATCAGTATTCTTATACTGACAGGTATTCTTGGCTTAGCTTTTCTGATCCATGAAAAAATCGGGCTTCAATGTTTATGTCCGATTAGAAGTTCCCCGTTTTATATGAAACTAATTGTGCTTATTCTGTTTAAATTTTCATTTTATCATGTAATTTTCAGCCTTTAAATTCATTTTCAGGACACTCTTCCAGAGCCAATAGCGAACACTTACCGCAACAACCCGGATAAAGGTTCATCACCGAATGCTACCCAAAAGCCTTCCCCCGAAGTAGAAACATCCAAGAGCGACCCTTCACACAGCAACGACCTCAACGTTGACAAAGAAGCCCCTAACAACAATAAATATGACAAAAACATCGACAAGACTTCGAACGCCAAAAATGGAAAGAGTAAAGAAGACTTAGATGCGAAATGGAAGGCCAATTACGTGCCTTGCACTGAAGCTGAGTCAAGCACCTGCGTCGCTGAGGCGTCCACTGCAAATGGCCAACACAACAACAGTAAAAATGGCCCCGCTCAACCTGGCCGCAGCGACGACGACGATTTGGATGCGAAGTGGAGGCAAAATTACGTGCCTTGTCCCTACGACCTGAGCAAGGTAAGTGATGTGGGAGGTGTGAGTGATTCCTCCTGTGAACTCAGTGACGTAGTTAGTAACTGGAAGTGACTGACAGTAGTGACGAGGTTTAAAAGAGTATTGTTTAGTACTGTTACAGTGGTGATGAGGATTAAAGGAATCTTGCGTAGAATTTTTAAAGTAGTGACAAGAGTTCAAAGAGTATTGTACAGTAGTATTAAAGCAGTGAAGAGGGCTAAAAGAGTGTTGTATAATAGTATTAAAGTAGTGACGAGGGGAAAAGAAGTATTTCGCCTAGACTATGATTAAGAAGAATCTTGTGGAATAGGTTTAATGGCTATTGAGTTAATATAGTACATAGACGTAGTTGATGGTTTAAAAACTCGCATTACATTATGCACACAGTGGTAGTTCTGCAAAGTTTTAAAGGGATTTAATGCTGTGTTAGGTAGCCATCATCATCGTTTAAAAACGTAGTTAAATTTTGTTTATTTGAGAAGTTCAATAGTTTGCGCCAGTCACTTGAAATTAGGTTTGACTCATGGAGTATAACCCCTTGATTCATTTATTCAATTGTTGGGGCAATGATGGATTGTTAAAGCCCTAATAATCAGTGTAATTTTTATCAATAGGGAAGAAACAGAAATACTCAATTATTTTGGTTATAGAAAATAAAAAATATCATACATTTTGTGTAACAAAACATTTAAGAAATATGTTACTGAATATGGTAGCAATATTCAAGTATTCATCAATAAAAAATTCTCGGTAATTAATGCTCTGAACTTGCCAATTTCATGCAGAAGGTCATTTGAGATGCGCGTCATGGCACTAAACGCACATCTCCGAATTTTAAAAACACTTGATGACTGCAGTAATTACAAGCCAACGCTGGTATTTTAATAGAAAAGGGATTCTAATAATAGAGTGATTCTAATAATATAGTGATTCTAATAATATAGTGATTCTAATAATATAGTGATTCTAATAATAGAGGGATTCTAATAATAGAGGGATTCTAATAATAGTGATTCTAATAATAGTGATTCTAATAATAGAGTGATTCTAATAATAGAGTGATTCTAATAATAGAGTGATTCTAATAATAG
>JACJUY010001049.1:87318-111581 GCA_014220935.1 Platorchestia sp. MABIK | reverse complement strand
TACAGAAAATAGTGGACTAGAAATTTTTTATTGCTAAAAATAGATGAAATATAGTAAACTGTAATAGTATAAAGAGTTATATGCCGCTAGCGTACACGTCGATCACGTCCAAATAACGGGCTTGGAGAATTTTCGGTACAGTAGGTAAATAATTTAATTTGGTTGATTAAATAATGAAAATGACTTCCTCATATTTCTTCGAAGATATGCAGTCATCACATACTCTTGAATTTCCTTGCATTAATCCTCCACTTACTTGAGCTCCCCAAACAAATTTATCGGTTCTGAAATAACCGTGATTTAAACGTTATATTTACACCCGAGTAGTAGCGAAACTCGCATCACACTTACGTTCATCAAGTACTTCGTATCATGCTTGCCAAAAGTTTCGAAGTTAACAGACCAAAATTTTTTGTTTGTGTAAATACAGGGTGGCGCTTAAGTAACGCACCCTTTTAAAAAATTAATAATAAATAAGCTATGAAAGATATAACGATAGAGTAAATTGCAAACGATAGAAGAACTCTGAAAGTTTATTTACATGTCGTATCCTGTCTACCGATACCCAGTGTATATTGCGGTAATAAATCTTTAAAATTTACCTTCAGAAGGGTGCGTTACTTATGCGCCACCCTGTACTTGATGGTTATTATTTTTAAAGATGCTTGATGATGATGGAATGGAGTAAATTTTTGCGTGAACGTCCCCAATTAATTTTGTTTCGGATTTTAGCATCTCCACAAAAAAGTGAAAACCTCATTTCCTTACTTCTGCATCAAGTGACACGAAGGTCAAAAACATATTTTTGAATACATATCAGACACTCCAGTATTTGATCCGTCGTACTTTGCTAGCAAATGTTACTTATTTATGCACATCCACTAAAAAAAAGTGTTTGCTTGCTTGATCGGTTGTTTAGTTGGTCCGTACGTGTGTCTGTGACGCTCTTGAGTGTACTTAATGACCGTCTCTTTGATACGAGTTTCACCAGTGCACAAATACAAGAATATCTTATTCACGGGTACTACTAGGAAGGATATATTTGTTCTCCACATCTAGAAAATTTATTTAAGAAAAATATCAAACCCCGTCATTTTTGACTGGTCGTGTACACTAATTATGAATATTTAAAGCTTCTTGAACCATTTTTCCCTCCGAAAAAAACACACATATCATTTCTAAAAGAAAAAAGTACTATAACTTACAGAAGTGCTCTGAAAAATTGCAAATTTCAGCTAAACATTCATGTTCATAATTAATATTGTGTCACAGTTTTTATTTGCGCTCGAAAGTCACGAATATCGACTAAACAAATTTTTCATTAATTACAAGCGCAACGTCGCTCTTCTTACAGGCGCATAAGAAAAATCATGAATTTCATCTAAACATGGTTCTTGTTTATTCCTCTTGCGTTGTTTTTTAACACGTGCATCTGAAAATTTTTAAATGTTAACCAAACATATTTCTTAGATGTCCATCATGCGTTGTTCTTGTCATTGGCACATCTGAAAACTGTAAAATTTCAACTAAACAAATATCTTCATAATTCATCATGCGTCTTTTCTCCCCAGGCGTATCAGGAAAATTTTGAATTTTCTCTCAACAAATTCCTTGTTCATTCCTGAAAAATCACGGGTTTCATCTAAACATGTTTTTGTTCAATCATGAAAAACCACATATTTCACCAGAGCGAATCTTTTTTATAATTCATCAAGCGTCTTTTTTTTCAGGCGCATTTTTGTTGGTGTACATTATATTCCTGGTGCTGGTCGGTGTGCCGCTGTACTTCCTGGAGCTGGGCCTTGGCCAGTACGCTCAGCTGGGTCCCCTCAACGCCTTCAAATGCGCCTCCGCCTTTCAAGGCGAGTTTTTGCCGCACTTGTTTTCAATGCTAACGAGTTTTTGGCTCAAAGCTCTCATGGATGTTTAGGGACATTTTTTTATTTCCCTGAATTGGAGTTTCCATCGTAATTAGGAACCTGGGTTAAAATCTTCGGGAATTTTTAATTGAAATTGGAGATGTTTACCCTATTAAAGGCTGATTGAATCCCTGATACTAAGTCTGGGTTTTTATTACTTGTCTGTATTTAAGGGAGTTGACCAAGTTAGGAACATTTACGTGTCCACTTGTACAATTTTCCTTTAGATTCACAGAAATGCAATAGGTTTTGACGAGTAAACTTCTTTCATATAAGAGATTTTAGAATTTTTGTCGCTTGACCGGTTCTTGGTTCTTTATCATTTTTGCGCCTCAAAGAAATTTAGTTATACAGACAGCTGGTAAAAAGTACGCTTTGTCAGAAGGCTTGCTTGAAATAAATGCCCAGATTACCAATACTTTTCATGTTGGGCCCTAAGAAAAACTCGGGATGTTGAACGCTATTTGTTAGAAATAAATCTCCTATAGGCCGTGTTGAACCTAATTTAACGTAAAAATATCAATAGCTTCTCTTGATCAGCAAAATTCAATCTAAAAAATTCTTAAGATAGCTCTGTGTGATGTACAAATTTTGGATTTGCTTGAGAATGTAGTGATAGTTTTCCTTAACTGAAGACTGTAAGAGCTCCGTAACTTGTTGAAGTCATGAATTAAACCATTTGCCTTTTGGAAATTCTGAACACCAGCTAAAAAATATTTCATTTTGCACAGAGTCACCAAAACATGCATTCCATATTATATCATTGTCTTCTATTTACCGCAGTCTAATTTCCAGTCATCAAACCATTCATTCAATCATTTGTTAGGTTCATTAATTATAACTTCGAATACTGTGCATTACGACTACTACTACAACTACTGCAACTGATACTGCTGCTGCTGCTACTGCTAAAACTTTTCATTTAATTCAATATACGTCGGAATATTTCTCCCTGTGAAGGTATCGGCCTGGCGATGACGGTGCTGTCGCTGCTGACGGCGGTGTACGCCAACCAGATGGTCGCCTTTTGCCTCCACTACCTCTTCGCCGCCCTCGCCTACATCGGACACCCTGTGAGCTGACCCTTTTTTCTTGTCGTCTTTCTGCATCGTCTCGTCTAAACACTTTTGTGTCCCATAAATTTTGATCCAGGTCACTGTGATCTTGTGGTTAAGACCATTTGCCTTTCGTGTGTAATGGCCGAGGGTACCAGGCTCTGCATTACTGGCCCTGTGTTTCTTCCCTTTGGGAAAGAAAAAATTTGCATAATTCATTTTCGATCCATGTGGATGAATTGATTAAGAGCGTTTGCCTTTCGTGTGTAATGGCCGAAAGTACCAGACTCCGCTCTACTAGCTCGGTGTCTCTTCCCTTTGGGAAAAGATAAAGCTTTTCAAAATGTTTTTTCGACACATCTGCATGAAGTGGGGACTAGCTCGAACGGGGCGGGGCTTCTGACATTGCGCTCAGACATTAATTATAAGATATTTGAAAATCGAGTGTATGATGTGACTTTCAGTAAATTGAATTAAAAAATCGAGTGTATGATATAATATTAATTAAATTGGTTAGAATTAAACATATTTTTCGGGCTGGTCCGAACACGATCGCCGGAAAACACTTTTACTAGGAATAAGAAGTTTATTTACCTTAGTTGGGAAACTTTCACCGCAAGCAGATATTCTGCACCACACAGTCATACGAAGAGAGTGCTGGGATATTTTTTATTTTTATTTCTTTGTGGACCCCGTTAAACGGAACAATAATTTTAAAACACAACTGCGTCCATCCTTCGATACTCCGGCACTCAATATTCCCATGAGGCTTGATAGGCGACGAATCTGTTTTGACACCAAACGACACAATACCACTCTTTCTGCGCAGTTGCCGTGGTCGAGCTGCGGCCACCCCTGGAGCACGAAGCATTGTTATGAGATGGGGTCGGAGCGCTCGCTTCTGCTCGGCAACACGACCATCATCGCTGCAGCGGTGCCCAGCTCTGAGTACCGCCAGTCTGCCGCCCAGCAGTATTTCTTGTGAGGCTTCCGTTAAGTTCCTAGAAAAAATAATGGAATAATGCTGTTCTAACGACGGCTCATGAACTTAAATGTGGAGTGAAATTTGCTCCTCAAGTTTTTTTTGTGTACTGGCAGTAGCCGCGAACAGTATTTCTTGTGAGGCTTCCGTTAAGTTCCTAGAAAAAGTCATAGAATGATGTTATTTTAACGACCGTTGATAAACTTAAATGTGGAGTGAAATTTCCTCCATAAGTTTTTTCATTCGTGTACAGGCAGTCTTCGCACAATGGTTTCCCTTATAAGGCTTTCATTGTTGTGTTCTTAAGAGAAACTGAAAGAGTAATGATTTTCTAACGATGGTTGATACACGTAAAGTTAAATTCCGGTTACTTATCTGAGTTTTTTAGTTTTTTTTTTTGGATGCGGGTAATGGACTTAAAATACTTGAACTCCGAAAGGTTGTTCATTTTCCCAGTTCCAGACCCAGACCAGTTCATTTTCTGGTTCTT
The DNA here is from genome assembly GCA_014220935.1 of Platorchestia sp. MABIK. Taxonomy (NCBI): domain Eukaryota; kingdom Metazoa; phylum Arthropoda; class Malacostraca; order Amphipoda; family Talitridae; genus Platorchestia; species Platorchestia sp. MABIK. The sequence continues at coordinate 107,135 of JACJUY010001049.1, read as the reverse complement.
CCTCTCACTCTACTCTAAGCAACATCAGCATTTCGTTAAACCTCAATACTTCTTCCACTTTTCAGTGAATTCGATTCTTTCACGTGCTTTTACTGTGTTGCAGGCTCCCAAGGGGAATATGTGAGGTTCCGAGTAAACTGTTAGGCCTTCCTTTTGTTGAAATAAAATGCTTTTTTTTTGTTTTATTGCAGACCATCTTTTTCCGGTGCGCTGCTGTCTAATTTTTCAACATCTACTACTTCCTTCTTCATTTTGTATCTTTTCTCACGAACTTTCTCAAATTCGCTGTTTCTATGTACCTATTGCATAGATTCCGCGTTTCCTTAACTCCATACTAAATTGTACCTTCCCCCTCCCTCTCTTTGTGCATAGATTCCGCGTTCCCTTAACTCCATACTAAATGGCACCTTCCTCTCTTTGGAACGGTTGCGGTTAGGGTGGCTTAAACTACCATCTATGTTAATCAAAGTTACTGCGTTGCAGGTATCAGGTGTTGCACCAGCCCGTGTTCATGGCTCCATCTGAGGACATCGGCACCATCCGATGGGACCTCACCTTATGTCTTCTGCTCGCTTGGACGCTGGTGTTCCTGGTGCTCGTGCGGGGAGTCAGAAGCACTGGGAAGGCAGGCTACGTTCTGGCCGTCATCCCCACTGTTGCCATCCTCGTCCTCATGATCAACGGCTTGCTCATGAGGGGCGCTGATCTCGTGAGTAACGGTGGCGAGAAAAATAAAGTGTGTTTTCGGTTTGTTTGCTCGTTCAATATGATGTAAAAATTGTATTTCCAATTGGTCGATTCTTAGGTCAGATTCAATTGGTCGATTTGTGATACGAAAATTTGGTCAGATGAATGTTAGTTTAAAGGTATATAGTTGGTGGATGTGTGATGATAGGTGATTGGTGGATTTATTGTAATAAGTGCTGGCAAAAAGCTGTCTCCAATACTGAAGGCTACCTGCGTTTTTCCCGCTCTGTTGTAGCTTCTATAACGTCCAGTGTCCTCCGTATACGTAGTAGCCATTCAAGTAGAGACTTCACGACTCCGTCAAAATTGTTGAAAAAATTAAGCGTTCTATATGAGAATTCATGATGAATAGCCATTTCAAGTATAGTTTAACCTAACGCGTAACGTTCAGAGTTTTAGTCATTTCACCCCTCGAGAGAATGCAACTTTTATTTCTAAAGGAATTATCGCACTCGGGAGGGAGACGTGAGGTCCCGAGCTGGAGGTTAGGTATGCCTCTGTTTCGTTAGTATAGATTTCTATACTGCCTTCTTTCGGTTCACTGCTGACTTTTTTCCAGCGCCTACTATTTTGTTTTTCAATTTTTCCCTTGTTTCACAAAATTCTTTCAATCTTGTTATTTCTATGCGCAGGGTTTGAGTGTACACATAGTGCATAGATTCCTTGTTCCCTTAATTCCTTCCTTAGAGGTCCTCTCTTTGGAACACATTTGTTGTGGTTAAGGAGGCCTGAACTAACTTATAATCTATTTAAATCTGAACTCATGACAAGGGGATTATTGATGAGACTCTCACCTTCAGCAACACGTAACTCAGCTCGCATCACAAAACACACGCGGGTTGATCACAAGATTCTCTGATTGATCACTAGGTTCTCTGATTGGTCGCAATATTCTCTGATTGGTCACAATATTCTCTGATTGGTCACAATATTCTCTGATTGATCACTAGGTTCTCTGATTGATCGCAATATTCTCTGATTGGTCACAATATTCTCTGATTGATCACAATATTCTCTGATTGATCACAATATTCTCTGATTGATCACAATATTCTCTGATTGATCACAATATTCTCTGATTGATCACAATATTCTCTGATTGATCACAATATTCTCCGATTGATCACAATATTCTCTGATTGATCACAATATTCTCTGATTGGAGATTATTGGACACTATCTATTGGACACTCCGATCCGATTACTCAGGAGCTCTTACCCACAAAACCAGTGCCACATTATAACGACGCATATTTTAACATACTACAATCACAACATTCTCTGCTTCACAGGGCCTATTGTACCTGTTCACGCCCCGGTGGGACGAGCTCGCCAAATTGGACGTGTGGGCGAGAGCGCTGGAGCAGGTCCTGTTCTCGCTGTCCGTGTCCTACGGCGGGGTCATCATGTACGGGTCCTACAACTCCTTCAGAAACAAGGTGTGCTAATTTCCACTTGGAGGCTTTGAAATTGAAAAATAAGTTTACATTATACTTGATTTCATTATACCCGTTAATCCAACTGTCTTAAGCTCGGAGTTAATTTCCAGGGGATTTGAGTGGATGATATTTTTATCATCGCTAAGGCCTCTACTCACCTTTCTTATACCCGCAGGCAATTTCCAGGTGATTCCAGTGGATAAAATTTTTCCCATCCATCAGGCTTTTCCACCCAATTTCCTTATTCTCTCAGTTAATTTCCAGGTGACTCGAATGGATAAAACTTTTCTTATCGCTTATACTTCAACCCCTAGTCAATTTCCAGGTCATTCGAGAGAGTGATATTTTCCCATTATTAGTGTCCTAATGCGATAACGACATCTTTACGGCTGGCTTTATTCGCTAGCTTCAAACTAGAGTAACTTCAACCAGACACCTCCCCTGTTCGCATGTGAAGCTTTGCTTCATATTTGTATGGAACTTTCAAATAAGCTTCGTATGCGTATGATACCTCAAATACACTTCGTGTGCTTACGAGGCCTTCAAATAGGTTTGGTGTGCTTGTGAGACCTCCAAATAGGCTTCGTATACTTATGAGACATTCAAATAGACTTCGTATGTATGTGAGACATCGGAATAGATTTCGTATACTAAAGGCATCCAAATAGGCTCCGTATTTGTATGAACTTTTCTCAATAAATTTTGTATTCGTACGATGCTGTGTTCACGAGACACCCTCTCCATCAGGTGCACATCGACGCTGTGTTGATCTGCTTGTGCGACTTCGTGGTGTCCATCGTGGCGAGCGTGGCGGTGTTCAGCGTGCTGGGGGCCATGGCGTACGAGCTGGGCATCTCGGACATCGCTCAGCTGCCGGACATGGGTCAGAAATGTTGCCTGCATTGTTAATTATCCCTGCATATTTTCGGAGCTCCCGTGTCTATAACTTGGTACAAATGTTAATATATTTGAGAAAAATGCCAATGTTCATGATACAAATGTTAATATCTATGCGAAAAATATTTCAATTAATAAATATTTCAATTGATAACATCTAAGAAATGTAAGAATATTGATGACAATGGTAATTATGATGGTAACTTGCATAATAAACGCATGGTGAAAGTAACGGTAGAGCTATAGGGTCGTTGCGTCAACTGATATTTTATCTTTCATGTAAACATTTAAATATAATATTTACACTAGGTTAAACTAGCTTAGTCCACCAATCTAGCTTGTTGAACTCGCAAGTGAAATTCAAAATATAATAATTAAACTATGTTAAACCAACTTAAGTTTACCAAAATAGCTGATTACACTTGCAATTTTAGCGGTATATTTGATAATTACACTAGGTTAAAGTCTACCAAACAATCTTGGTTAAACTTGAAATTTCAACTAGAAATAAAGTAATTACACTAAGTTAAAATAGCCTGAATCTGCCAAACAAGCTAGATTAAATTTGCAGGTTAAGCTAGACATATAATACCTGCAGGTTAAACTAGACATAAAATAATTACACTAGGTTAAACTACAGTTGCCGGGTATACTTGTAGGTAAAACTACAAATACGACAATTAAATTAAGTTAAAGTAGCTTGCTAGGTCAAACTAGTAGCTTGCTTATCAAACTTGCTAGGTCAAACTAATAGCTTGCTAACCAAACTTGCTAGGTTTAACTTGCAGGTTAAACTATAAATGTAAGAATAATAGTAGTAATTATAATAATAGTAATAATAATAATCTCTTTTACAGGCCAATCTTTAGCGCTGGTGGTGTACCCGAGCGCACTAGGCGGGGCGACACAAGTGCCACACCTGTGGGCCGTCATCTTTTACATCGCCCTCGTCACCCTCGGTGTCGGGTCGTTGGTAAGATCGGAATTTACACAGAAATGTTTATCTTATCAAGCTCATAAGCTCATTGTGTATTTAAGAGTGTTGGCAAGTCAAGTGCCATTGATGGTTTCACTGCATGGACTGTAGTCAGTTTTTCTTATTTTACACATTATGGTTCACTGTTGCATTTTTTCATCACTTAATTCTTTTTTATTTATTTTACTTTGACTTTAAAAACTCCTTCCAATCTTGCCGTGTCGACGCGCAGGGTGTAGGAATACACCTAGCGCTCAAATTCCCCGTTCCCTAAATTCCACTCTAGTTGAGGAGTTGAGCTCAGAATATAAACTAAAAGCAGTAAAAGTAACTGAGTTAATGGAAAATTAAATTTTTTTCAGAAGTTCCCAGGTGTTTTAAATGCTTTTGAGAATCAAGGTGCCATGAACTTTACTGTACGACTCGATTGTAAACATTAGCACCTATTAAAATTTTGGTCAGTTTCAAAAACTCGTACCGTGAGTCATTCATACCGGACGTTGTGAAGTGTTATGCCGCCGACTAACGTACTAAATCATTCGTTCTTAAATGAATCTAGAATACAGAACTTTATAGTCTTTTCTTGTCATTCCTATTCTAGAATCCCCCTCAACGTGTCTCCGTTGTTCGGTGGATGTGGAAAACAATGTGCGTTGACTCAAAATTCATTTTATTTCTTATTCATGTATTTTATTGTCATCCGTTACCTACCTTATACAAGTCTCCGTAGTCCAATGGATTTGAAAGAATACATTGGGGTGTAAAATGCACGTGTGTTAACTGCCGCGTGATGGACTTTTACACTGAGGAGATTTCCATAACACAGCATCGTGATCACGAACTAAATTTTCATGTGTATTTAATCAAAACTGAATGAAGGCACGGTTCATTTAATGGTGGTTTTTAATTATTGTACATTGAAGCTAACTTTAATTAGATTTGAATATTGAACCTCAATTCAACCCCAAGAAATCACAGTGTTAAGATTTATTTTAATCAACCACTTTATAGAGGATTTTTACCCTGAAATCCACCCTAACTTATCTCACAGGCAGGCCACGTGCACACCGTGGTCGGAGGGATCGTAGACACCCTCCCTCGGCTGCGGTCATCCGTCACGATGGTCGCTGGAGTGATCTGCTGCTGCTGCTTCATGCTCGGGCTGCCCTTGTGTGCTGAGGTGACTCTTCTTCTCGACCTGTGTCTGGCGTGATGATCGTTTTTGATGAAAATGATGAACAATCTAAAATATTTTTGCTTAAAAAGGTCCCTGGCCCGCTGTTCTTCTCAAGCCGTGACTGGCGTAATGATTTTTTCTGCAAATGATGAAAAATGTTGAACATTTTTGCTTAAAGTGATCTATGTCCTTGTGTTTTTCTGAAGTCGTGTCTGGCGTAGTAATTTTTTGTTCTAAATGATTGGTATGAAAAGGTACATCTTTGCTAAAAGCGGTCCCTGTCCCACTGTTCTTCTTAGGTCGTTTTTGGTGTAACGATTTTCTTCCGCAAATATTCGAAGATACTAAGAAATCGTCGCTAGAAGTGTACCCTAGCAAAAATTTTATTCAATTTTTTTGGTTATAAATACTGCACAATTTTGATCCACGTTCTCTTCCGCAGGATCGAGGTTACTTCATCTTGGACATCCTGAGCCGCTACGGTGTGGGCATCAGCGTGCTGGTGGTGGCGGCGTGTGAGCTGCTCGCGCTGAGTTGGGTCTACGGCGTCAGGAGACTCTCGGAGGACTTCGCCTTCATGCTCGGCTACGCGCCTTCCATGTTCTGGAAAGTGTGCTGGGCCTTCCTGTCTCCCGGCATCGTGATTGTGAGTTCCATGTTGTGAAAAGTGTGCTGGGCCTTTCTGTCTTCCGCCACCATGATTGTGAGTTCCATGTTATGGAAAGTGTGCTGGGCCTTTCTGTCTCCCGGCATCGTGATTGTGAGTTCCATGTTGTGAAAAGTGTGCTGGGCCTTTCTGTCTTCCGCCATCATGATTGTGAGTTCCATGTTATGGAAAGTGTGCTGGGCCTTTCTGTCTCCCGGCATCGTGATTGTGAGTTTCAAGTTCCATGTTAGGAAAGTGTGCTGGGCCTTCCGGCAACATGTCTCCTGCCATCGTGATTGTGAGTTCCATGTTATGGAAAGTGTGCTGGGCCTTCCTGTCTCCCGTCATCGTGATTGTGAGTTCCATGGTGGGTAAAGTGTGCGGGACCTTTTTGAAATGCGAAGCGCATGCTTTCTCCCTTCATTATTTACACGACTTGTACGATATATCGTTAGGAGTTATAAGTGAAATCATATTTCAAATCAGTAAAACAAATTCAGTGCCATTGTTAATTGAAACTTGAAATCATTCAATCTTAAAAATGATAAATGAATTTTGAAATTAAAGAAGCTCGATGACTGCTTCTCGCATTGCATATTTTTTTTTATTATTTTTGCACTTGCCCCATGCGACACAAGCATGCTTGTCCTATCCGGGACATCCCTGTTCAATTTTTCTTGGTATGCTCTTCACTACTGCGTGTCGTTAATTCGTATGTAAGTTTAGCCGTGGAATATTTCCGTCCAGGTGATGATAGCGTTCTCAGCGGTGACCTGGAATGATCCAGCAACAGCTCTGGATTCTGATCCAGTGTGGGCCCCGCACTTGAGATGGATCCTCGTTGTTGTATCCATCGCTTGGATTCCAGCCGTGTTCTTCGTTATTTTCATGAAGCGACTCATCACTAAAGTGAGTAAAACCGTAAATGCAAAAACCAATTCTAGCCGTGTTCTTCGTTATTTTCATGAAGCGACTCATCACTAAAGTGAGTAAAACCGTAAATGCAAAAACCAATTCCAGCCGTGTTCTTCGTAATTTTCATGAAGCGACTCATCACTAAAGTGAGTAAAACCGTAAATGCAAAAACCAATTCCAGCCGTGTTCTTCGTTATTTTCATTAAGCGACTCATCACTAAAGTGAGTAAAACCGTAAATGCAAAAACCAAACCGTATGCTGGCACTGCAAACCTTTTAACGTCAGCATTTTGCTACTAAAATAACTGTTTTCACAACCACCGTCATTCAACTGGCATTGGCATCAGGTTATCACCATCGAAGTGAGAAAAAAACTGCAACTCGGCTGTGAACTTCAAAGAATAGGCCAAGGAAGAAATTTATCAAGAAATACGTTATATCACGGCTATTCTTGAAAAAGAACCGAAAGTTTTTTTTATGACTTGCTGTACCACTCCTCACGATCACGGGGAAATTTTTTCATGTCCGTTCCCTAATGAAGATGGTTAATTTTCATAAGTGTTTTTAGCAGTTTCTCCCAATTTAATTTCTACTTTGTCTCCATGCTATCGTTATGACACACACAAACTACATTTATTATCGAATAACTGTGTTCATCATTGTATATAATAAATCAAACAATTCGTGATTCGTGAGCTGCAGAAGGCCAAGTGCAAATAAATACTAACTTAGCGAGTTTCTTTCTGGGTATTTGAAATAAGATATTTTTTTAATCAATCCCTGTATTATATACATTATACATTATATTCTGTGTTGAGTGTATTCATATTTTGCAGCGATAGTTCAAGCATCCGGTGTAATCGTCTCTGCATTACAGAAAATCTCCCTCTGGGAAAGCTTATCCAATTTTTTCTCATTATTTGGTCCACTGGCAGGAAAATTTGCTTATTTATCTTCAGGAAGTCCTATTAATACTACTACTGTTACTAATATTCTCTTTACTTCTATTATTCTACTTTGTACTACTGCTGCAATTAATCTACCACGTGTTACTCTCTTTCCACTGTGTATTACAATACTTGCACAACTGTTCTACTGATGTACGCATATTATTGTTTCATTAATCATACGTACACTTCTGTTACATCACTACTTCATCTCCTCCAGCAAGCGCTCCCAGGGAGGAAAAGGGAGGTTCCGAGCTGAGAGTTAAGTAGGCCGTCTTTTTGTTGAAATAAAAATGTTTTTTGTTCTGTAAAGATCCATACTTTTTGGTTCACTGCTGTCCTGTTTTTCAGCACCTACTACATTCTTCTTCAAGTTTTATCTTGTTTCCTAACCTTCCTTCTCAACGTACTTTTTCTATGCGCACGGGACCCTGTGCGGGAACACATCTTGTGCATAGATTCCGTATTCCCTTAACTCCATACTAAATGGCACCTTCATCCTTCCTCTCTTCGAACATCTTTGTTGTTGTAAGGGAGACTAAAACTAACTCATATTTCTTTCTTTCTTTTCTTTTTCTTATAATAATCAATCAATCTCCTCCAGCAACTTGGCCGCCTACTGGGCCCCGCAATCAGCTGGGGGCCAGGGAACAAGGATGCCAGGGAGCAGCTCGTTGCTGCCCGAAGCGCTGGCGAGCAAACCAAGATCGGTATCGACAATCCAGGATTATCTTACAACAACTGATGGGTCCTCTGAACCAGGCGTTCTTAACCTGGGGTGCTCGCATCCTCAGACGGTATTCCAGTTGCTGGACGAAACTTCTAGGTGAATAATAGGATATTGGCAATATGTTGCCGTTTTTATTTCGGGGGATGCGTGGTTCGATTGAAATTTCTTTGGGGGTGCGGGGTGGATAGAAGGTTGGGAACCCTTGCTCTAAACAGACTCGGCAATCCTCCATTAGCATCTCTGTTCAAAATGTGGTGACGTTTCTCGCCTACGTGAGCTCTAGTTGATAATCTAATAGTCTATTATGCAAATTCAGTAACAGGTTAATGTGTCGTGCTCTTGAAACTTGGACTGTCATACGTTTTCTGGCAGATACGTTTTAATTTTGGTACTCTAAAATGGCCTTGCCACAATATCTGGCACTTCTGTTTATGAAAATAGTTGATAAACGAATCATGTCCTTCGCGTTCGGACTGTACTCAGATTGCTGGTAAATGAATTATTTTTGTGCTCTGAAACTGCCTTACCTCAACATAGGGCAGTCCCATTCAAGATTTGTCATCCTGATAACAATTTGCTCATGAAAATTTATATCATGAAATCTTAGATACTCAACTTTCCTGTAGTCATCTTCTAGTTATTGAGCGTTTTGTTGTTTTAATGACGTTTCGATCCGAACGCAAATCGATAGCGAGATCCGCTCACAAAATGTGTTATCCTCCAAGCTCTCTATCGAATGAAAACTAGCATGATGACTGGCCTTTTATGTCTCAATTTTTTTATATTTTAGTGTCATTTTTCTGATTACAACAGCGGAGTGCCGTACCCACCCGGTACTTAAAACGCACTTTACATTTGTTTCGACCGATGACCGGACGTTCGTTTACGTTGCTTGTAGGATGGAAATAATTAGAGAATTAGGATTGTCAAGTCAGAAGATGCATCAAAATTGTCAACTTGAAATATAACTCGCCACAGATCCACATTTTATCAGGTGATTTTTTCAGTGAAGATGGAGCGCTAATCTGACTTGAATGAAAACTAGTATGGGACCTGAAGTAGGAAATTACAAATCAATGCAATATTACTCGTCACAGATTCATCTTCTATCAAGTTGCTTTTGCAATGAGGGTGAATTGCTCATCTGACTTGAACTAGTACGGGACCTAACACTTTGACCGAAACTGGTTGTACTGAAGTCCAATATTCAACTCAAATTTAAAGTCAATTGAAGTAAGCAATTTTGAAAAACGCTAACATTAACTGGATCGTGCCTTCATTTGGCTTTAATTAATCATTTTTTTAAATTCAGTTTGTGACTGCTGGTCGGTCAGCAGCATTATGAATACCCCCACTGTGCCCATCGGTAGCACACATTGCAGTCAAAGTGTCAAGTAGAAAGTTGGAAATCAATGCGCTAAAAATTTTGAATACAAGTTATTAATTCGAGAATTTCGAGAAGCGCATGACACTCATGAATGTGCTTTGATGTGTTCAATCGGAAAGTCTTTCTATAATTCGTTAAAAGTTCCAGAAGTTGTTAATTGTGATAATTAGCGTAGGGAAACTCCGACATAGTTATTAAGAATAATGTCTATTTTTATCGTCTTATTAAGTTTCCATTACTAAGAATTTTATTTCTACTTTTGTACCTATGACTTGAGCAAAAAAAATTTCCCAGGCTTTGGATGCGCTCGAGAGAAAGAAGATTTTCTGTGAATTTGTTGTTTTTTTTTCTCCCAGCGGGAGTTGGTTTGTGACTGCTTTCCTATAACACGAATTAAAATGGAATAACTATACCGAATGAAGAATCAAATACCGAAAGAAACAAAGAATAAGTTGCCTCGTGAATAGTAAACTTAGGGTAAATGTTGTACTTCTGCTGAAAATGTTCCTTCTCAGTTGATTGTGAGCGACAAGCCTCTATTATTGTAATATGCCTTTATTTTTGTGATAAGTAATGCACGACTGGTTCGCGTGCATGCAGCCTCAAAAACTGGAATCGGAGAAAAAAAAACATAAGTTAAATATGGACCACATTCGTAAGCTTAAACTTCATACAGTTTTCCACTACCTTTCTTATAGGGAATTCATTTTTTGTAAACTTTACATTTCAAAGCGCCTTCTGATTTGCCCCTTGTAAAAAAATTCACGAACCGAATGAATATGACTGCAAATTTAAATTTCTACTTAATGAGAAACGTGAGTATCAAACAGTTAGATCTACAATTTGAATCGTATTTTTCAACACTGTAAAATGAAGCGCCGTTATTACAATATTTTTTAACACGTGCACCTCTGTGGCCCATTCACTGAAATTTTTTTTTGTTATTGTTGACAAAGTTTGTAAACTTAAAGGCGCAATAGACAACCCAAAAATGGTACTTCGTAATTATCAGAGTGTATAAATATAATTCACGAAACGGTAATTTTTTTTCTTTCATTGAACTGTCCCAGTCACGTGATTATTTGAGGTTCATGAGCAAGTCTCGTTGTTTTAAAAAAAATTTAAATGTCACCTGTAATTAAACCCCCTCGTCTCATAAGTTACGCACGTCACATAAGTGAAAATTGGGTACCCAGTCACCTAACAGTTAAAGCACCTTGATCTAAGTACCCTATCACCTGATGACAAAATTACCATGTCTCATAATACCTTAATTATCCTGTAGCCTGCTACTCAAAATACTCTCTCTAGTTCACTACAGAACCCTGCCTTTTTTAACACGTTGACTACAGAGTGGGACAAATGTGTACCACTAGGTAAATTGTTCATATATGCACCAATGTAAATGTATAACATTTCAAACCATTTCGCGACGCGCCTCTTTTTGAAGGAATTTCATCAAACGATGAAAATATTTTCAAGCACTTATATTTTGTACAATTCTTCCATAGGATGGAAACTTGTTCAAGCAGGTAAGTCGATTTTACCAATCTGTTTTTTGCAAGCTAACCAAATCAACTTTACGACACGCGCAGTCGTAGTCAATGTGTTAATTTATCTAAAGTACCTTGTCTCCCGTAAACTAAAGCACCTTATCAGCTAATTTCTTACGCGAATCTCCCTAGTTTATTATGACTCTAAAACTGTGGAAATGTGACACGACTTCTACCGAACACTCGACCTCTATCTAACTGGCACAAGGCAACACTTGAATTAATAGAATGAATTAAAATTTAACTGGAACAAATTATATGCACCAAATGTTCTGAAACTTATCAACTTGAGTAAGGGAAATCAACTGCATTCCATCATGAAGTGAAGTGCTTAAAAGTTGCTTGCTATCGAATTTCGCTTCTACAAGCTTACACAAAACAATTTTTGGTAACAGTTGAGAAACAAAATGCACAGGACAATGGTAATCGGAGAGCAGCTCTTAATTTATATTTGAAGCCGTACAAGTTCTATTCGAGTCAGTACAAGAAATATGTTAGTTACAAAACTGAAAACTTTTGTACTCTGAATGGCTTACAGAAGAGGTCGGCAACCTGCAAGGAAGTACACTGGGTGGTGCACAAATAATCCTGATTTCAAATCGAGAGATATCTTTTTTGACGAAATTCAATTTTCTTGAAGACTCCAACCCATGAGATGAAGTATTTTAACAGCGGAGTTTCCGGTATCATATTTACGTTTACTAAAGTGTCACTCTGAACTCTCTCGTGAAAGTTAGAGAAAAGACACCTCACGCATGTACGTTGGTAGCCTCGTAAGTCCTACTTATGGAGACCAACAATCAGAACAAAAATCTTCGTGGTCCCTAACTGCGTTACTTCAATTAATTTTCCTATTAGTTCCATTGCTAAATCTATTATTAGTCAATCTTACATACGACGCGATTCTCAGTTGCAGTGCTTTCAGTTCAGCGGTTGTCGCTGTGATAAGAGTCCTTCCTCATTTTCTCATTTCGAGACGCCAAACTTGCGTGTTAGGTCTAAGTGAACAGCAAGGGATGGCGGTACTTTAGTCTACGCCCTCGCCTCCATCGAAGACAACACTAAGCTTTTCGCTAATAATAATGTTGACGAGTGTTGATAAAATCAACATTAAAGAACGTATACAAATCTTTTCCTGCTCCCCTCTACGCATACCGTCTGCAATCAAAAAATTAATTTAACGATTTATCTTAGAGCTTTTTGCTCGTTTTATGAACATTTCTATATTGAAGAGAGCCACAGCATCACAAAAATTAATATTTCAACCAGGGATTGGGAGGACAGTGTATGAAAGTTACTAATTATCAAGGTACTAAATTTGTCCAGCCTTGTACACCTAGATACGAACTAAGTTAATTTGTACACTAAGAGGTTGCCGACCTTAGCTATACAGTGACAGGTACGTACGCATTTGTTTCTACGCTCGTTCAGTATTCTTGCAATATCATGAACTCGTGCAAGAGCAAAGCGAGGCAAATTACTAACATGAACGAAAATAAACAGTTAAATGAATTTAACTATTTTTGATAAAAAGGAAAATTTTAACGAAAATTCCGTCATTCAGTGAGTAAATACGAGTACTAAAACATGGGTAATAAAATCAGCCTCAAGTAACAAATGGTAAACACAAAGGCGAAGATAAAGTAGCAAATGGAATCGAAACTGCACAAGTCAATCCAACAGACTTACAACTGAGTCGGCGTGCATCCCAAGATAAAATATTACAGACGCTAGAGTAGAAGTTTAGTCACATGATATACAAGCTGCGACAGTGAAAAGATAAAAATGCAATAGCTTGCCCCGCAACAAAAATAAAACACACAACAGACTCCTGTATTTGAACATGTGGTAGGTGAGTAACATTGCAAAATGTTATTTTTATATTAGTTTGGGACCTCAAGCTACTCCAAAAGGCGATCTCAGAAGAGCGAAGATAAGATACCATTTAGGAAGGAGTGTAGGAAATGGGGAATCTATGCACTGGGCGTGTTCCCACAGAGAATACTCTGCACATAAAAACAGCAAGTTTGGAAGGATGAAGAAGAAAAGACAAAGAAGAGATAGCAAAGAAAATACAAAAAAATAGAAAAAGAGTGAACACAAAAAATAAAAATCCTGGAGACTCACCTACACCTGAGATAACCTAAAAGTACCTCCCCTGGAGGCACCCAGTCCCCACAGCACAGGATGGACACACCTAACAAGCTCAAACCTTTCGCCCATCTTTTGCCTTTTAAGACATCACCAAAAATGAAAGCATAGTCTTCACAGTGAACTGGACCTGCATGATTGACATGATACCTTCACAACAATCAGGATGCCAGTGAGAACCTGTATTACAATAATAGAAGAAACCCAGAAACATATAAATTCAAAGAACTCTGGCAGTAAGTCAAAGCTCCTTTGATTTAACAGAAACTCAGCTCGTCCCTTATAGCCAGAAGTGTAGCAAACAATGAGAGGTGATCATGTTGCTTAAAAGATAAACATAATGCAACAAACTGCTTTAAAAAGTGCTATTACTCCATAAAAATTTATAAATGCGCTAGTTAGGCGATGTTTAGCAAATCATTATGCAGCTACCTAGCAATTTCTTACTGTACATTGGCTCAAACACTGCCTTTCTAAAATCTCTGTCACTGCAGTCACCGATTTATTAAAATTGGATGAACGTTTCAATGAGCCTCAACTTAATAGAGGAAGTGCCAAGAGAATCCCAACCAACTTGAGCTTCACAACTGGTGTAGCAAAAGAACATAGCTGTGACGCACGAAAGAATAACGACACACTGCAGATTAGCCTAACCAAAACTTATTGAGAAAATAAGCATTCTAAAATTATCATTACTCTGCAGTGTGAACGAAGTTGTTTCTGTACGCACTATTTTTAAATTCCCAGAAGTGTGAACAAGGTTGTTACTCAAAAATAACACAGAAAATAATGCAGCATTTCAAACAGATTAGATTATTAGTTAGTTTAAGCCTCCCTATCCGCAACAAAGGCGATCCAAAGAGAGGAAGGAAGAAGGCACCATTCAGTATGGAGTTAAGGGAACGCGGAATCTATGCAGAAAGGGCATAGAAACAGTAAGATAAGAAAGAAGTTCATGAAACAAGATCAAAGTTGAAGAAGAAAGTAGTAGGTGCTGAAAGCATTTCAAACAGTAGCATTATTGAAGTCACAAACTGGCAAAGAAAATCTGGACACATTAGGAAGGGACGGCAGCACAAATTGAGAGAGTCAGCCGTATTTTAGCAGTTGATACTTGAATATCAGCAAATCCAGAAGAGAAAAGCACTTGAATAGAGATGAAAGGAAGTTGTGAAGATTATGTAACCTCAACAAGTGATCTAGAAACAAGTAGGCTGGAGTAAAGAATGCAAGCTGAGGCAAATACTTGAAGTGAAAGTGCTCGTACTATTAGAGCTGTTCATTGCTGCAGAAATTTCCGTGGAAAAAAATTACGATAAAAAAGAACAGAAGTTGCTCAATGCTATATATTAAACTGCTACAATTTTCACTATAAGTAGTGAACATAAGTTAATTTAAATAGAATTGTTACATCACTTTTACAGTTGATTTTTTTCCCGTGTTTGAATGTCAATTAGGAGAGCAGCAATAAAAAAAAATTTTTAGTATGCATTTGAATGTCAATTGGGAGGGTGGCAGTAAGAAAAATATTTTACAGTGAAAATAAATTGTTTGACTTTCGAAAAGTTACACTAACTGATAAAACACCCACAGAATACAAGAGAAGTGAAAGTGCGAGGACAGGTTTGGAAAACGAGCAGCAACGAACCCCCAGAGGATCTACGACTCAAAAATGACCAAATAGAGTGAGCACATTGCAGATTAAAAAAATGATCAACTCCTTAACAACCTCCAAATCATGAGGCACAAGCTTAAAACTTCTGAATTTATCAAGTCTCTCACAGAGAGACTATTAAAAACACTGCAGAGGAAAGGGGAATTATCTCCAAACTGCATACAATAGAGACCAAGCATTTCTGCAATGGTGGGCATTAAAGTAGCGTTTTTAGAGAAGAAATTCACATGCTAAATACTTGTAGTTAGTTTTGCAATGGAAGCAGAAGCAATTCATGCTTTGCAGCGCAAAACATCATAACCAGAAAAGGAACTTCACAAATCAAGCAGAAATTGTATTTCAAGCAACCAACATTCCATGGGATGTAAAAACGAAAATGTAAGGAGACTATGGCTTCATGCACAGCCATTAGCAGCATCCCTCTATCACCATGCAAAATGACAAATTTCTTAAAGAAAATCATTTTTAGCAGCACCCCCAGGCAAATGAAAGCAAATTTAGAGAAAAATAAAAAACTAGATTGTGCCACAATGATCCCCATCTTATCACTTAACTCTGTCCTCAGTTGAAACAACTAATTATACAGACACAACCAATGTGTCCTATCATTTGCAATTTCACACATTAATATCAACTATGTTTTGAAGTAGAGAAAAAGATCAAGACTTATTGCTAGAGCAGTCACAAATAAGAACCAATATACGGTCAAGTGAAATGAGAGCAGGTGCAATGCATCTCATTGTTGTAAATTGTATTTAGTTGTACTGCACACATCTACCAAAAAAATTTTGTCTCATGTGTGTTGGTGTATAAGAAATGCTCACACAACAAATCTAATGACTGTAAAAAACTCAAATAAAGTCTATTAGTTGTTCAATGGCTAAGGTGATTCTCCTTTCTTTTGGTATTGCCTCAGTCTCATGGGCAAAAATATTGCTTAGTTACATTTGGGTTGCATGTTTCAGGAGGAATTGCTGTGACTCCTCCTATTTCAACAGTTTCAAAAAAAATTAGATAACATGCAAGTTTAAGCCTCTCTGAACCCAAACAAAAGAGACTTCAAAATATCTTTTACAAGCTGTTCTGAGAGTAAAAATCACAGCTATCCATTAGTGCAACTGAAAGTTTTAAATAAACTAGGCCTTATACCCACCATTACCAACTATGCTCATGCAAAATACCTACCAACCAAAATGAACTCTTCCCAGCACAGTGTACAAAATATATTCTCAAACAATTTAAGAACCTTTCACTGACGCTACTTTCTTGTCAATAGCAGTTATTCAAAAAGTTTTATCTCATTTGAACACAAAAGGTACAAAACGAAAAAAGCGCCATAACCAGCAATGTGAACTCAATCAACACTATAGAAGTGATGACAGACCTGCTCTGTTCTTGTCTCAGTCCCAAGAAAAGTAGTGAATAACTAAAGAGAAAAACAGTCTCAAATAATTGAACATTGGAAAAAACACCATTAAAATAATAGCAGGTGAAGGAAATTTACTCCATGTGTTTCTACCTATGATGTCGATACTGTTCATCTCCATTTCCATAGCTGTAGCTCCGGTGGTGGCTGTCCTGTGGAGAGCCACTAAGGCGATGCTGCATTCTTTCTGGACCTCCGTATTCATTACCTCTTGAGTAGCCTCTTTCATCAATATTTGAGTTGTAGTATCGGTTTGACTTGTATTTAGAGTTACTACTACCTCCATGAGCCCTCATATTGGCATTATAAGGACTGTAACTACCATTACTTCCACTCCTGCTGAACCCTCTGTCACCATTGTCATGTCCACCATAGCTGTGACTTCCATCGTAGCTTCTGCTGGCATTGTAACTGCTCTGTGACCCACTCCGATCATCACGTGTGCTACGGTAGGACGCACTTCCCAGTCTGCTCCTAACATCACCACTGCCACTGCTCATTTGGTCTAAGATACTGCTGCTCATTTGATGGTAGTGACTGGCAGTACGAGCATGAATTGCTCCACTGGGGGAATTTGAGGGTGACCTCCCACTGTTTCTCTGATTATCATTAGGCTTCATGTGTGGTGAGCCAACCACCATGGAAGCATTGGACATGTAACGATTAGTCTCGTGCTGCTGGTGGTAATCAATGTTATTCTTCCATACTTGGTTTGGGTCCAGTGGCTGTGGTTTGAAATGGGCACTATCCTGGCGCCCATTGCTCTGATAGCAGCCCTCATTATTGTTACGATAGCCATCATTTCCTTTGGCATAATCTTCTGTACTGGGAACATCCCCACCAAGTCTCTGCTGAAGTTCTGACTCACTCTCTATACTGTGCACACCAACACTTGAATAATGTGGGAGATCAACGTTGTTACGCTGCTGAGTCTTCAAAGGACGACCTAATAGCTTTAGGCCATTAGTGAGATGAATGGCATAGGGCACAGAAGCTGCATGTGAGAACATCACAAATGCAAAGTTCTTCAGACGACCAGTGTCTCTGTCTTTCACACGCTTGACGGACTGCAGGGGTCCAGCCTGAAAAAATAAATAAAAATAGAATCATAACAACTAATTCAGAAATTAGCTGCATTACACCAATTCATTTATTATCCCTGACAGATAAAATAAGAAAACCACCTACTCACCAACTAACAAAAAGCTTCAACTGCGACGTCAAAACAATAGGTGCAAATCCAGACATGCAAGTGATATGTTACTGTACAATTTTTGTACAAATTATACTTGTGAAATTTTGTCCTCTCATGAAATCGTGTGCATACCTTAATAGTTCGCCTTTTAAATATTCGGGAAAGTCCGCCTTCAAAGTCGACCTAAGAGAAAAATCTCCGCAATCGGCAGCCCTTACTCTTCGTACACCTGTCGTGTCGCAACGCACCTAAACTTGGGTGTTTTCTCGGTCTCGTCCTGCCGTCAACGTAGTGCCTTCGGTACGCACGCAATCGCGGACCTTTTTACCGTTGTCATCATCATCTATCTTATCATCATGAGTTGCTGCTAAACTTTTGGCCAGCATGGGCCAGCGTTGAGTTTCAGCGCGGGAGTGACATGGGCAGAAGAAGGATACCACGCCAACGGCCTTAATCTCCTTGGTATGTCTATGGCTCCATGCCATTATTCGAAGTTGGTCCTCAGGACGCGTTTTCGCCATGTTCCTTATCCGGAGGGAAAAGATTCCCTGACTCCTATGTACTTCACGGGACCGTAGGACTGTTGTCCATTCTACTTGACAAATCACTCCTAGGAGTAATGTGGCTAATAAGCCTCATATATGCTTATTTCCACTTTTTAATCGATTTGTCACAGTGCCCGGAATGTATGTGTTTTTCTTTACTATTTGTTTTCTTCCAAGAGGAATTTTTGTGAAGTAGGAGGCAGAGAGCGAGTTTATTTTGTAACTTTTTTGTATTAAATGCAAACCTTAACTTTACTAATTCTCCTTTCGCTCCAACTCGATTTCCGCAAGCCATGCTGGAAACTATTTAACTTAACTCTCACAGAACCTCTATGGGAAAATTTTGTATAGTTACAGTCATAACTCACCTTACAAAAGACCCAACTAACGAATAATCCCAGTTACAAAACATCTTTGTGTAAAATTTTTGTCTCTTAATACAAAAGAAAATCAATTTACATGAAGTAAAATCTAAAAATTCAAATAATGCACACTCGGCTTTGCAGCTGCCCAAATCCCCCGAAATATAAATACACTTGCAGCATCCTATATTTTGTTTTGAAATTGGCATGACAGAGTCAATGATTTGCATATCTTATTTATTTTATTGGTTTAAAAAATCATTTTCTTTTACTTTTAATGCATATTTTAAACAATATTGTATACTTTCAGAATTTTTTAAGAGTTTAGAGTTAGTATTAGGAGCCTTAGAACAAATCAGGCCTTTTATGTGTAAATTGCAACTCTACTTACAAAAAAATCACATTACAAAACCACTTCTAGAATAGTTTAATTATGTAAGGTGAGGTATGAAGTTTACTGCTGAAGTAATCAAAGCCAAAAGCTAAAACTTTAAAATCACCATTTAGGTTAGGAAAAAATAGCGTTCACCTTGAAGGCAATATAAAAATTAATTAAATAGGAAAAACTGATAAAGAACTGTTAAGTAGACAAGAAGCAAATTAAAAAAGGAAAGGAAACAGTACACTGATCAATATTGAATGATATAGCTTGACTGAACATTATGAATGCTGTATTAAAATACTGCAGTATTCCTTGACCTAGTCTCAAAATACAAATACAAATAAGATTTACAATCTCAATGCATTCATTAATAATGATTTCAAATTTAGTGATGTCCCCTAGATTTGAACAACCTTCAAATCAAACATTTTCTAATCCAAACAAATACTTAAATGACTTTAATCCTACAATGAAAACAGAATTTTGCTACACAAATCAAAACAAATTACAACTGTCTATCTCTGTTTTTACATAATTTCAATAGCAAATTTGTTTCCCAATTCTAACATTTCTACTTTGGGTGAATGTTAAGGCAACCATATCCAAAAATCGGAAACTTTTTTTCTATGGGACGTACGTCTATGAAAATTTGCACACTACTAGATCT
>JACJUY010001049.1:0-61268 GCA_014220935.1 Platorchestia sp. MABIK | reverse complement strand
AACTTGCTGCAGCTAACCATCTGCAGCACATCACCTGCAGCACACTACTTGCAGCACACTTCTTGCAGCACAATACCTGCAGCAAACTACCAGCAGCACATCACCTGCAGCACACTACCTGCAGCACACTACCTGCAGCACACTACCTGCAGCACACTACCTGTAGCATACACCTGCAACACACTACCTGCAGCACACCACCTGCGACACACCACCTGCAGCACACCACCTGCAGCACACTACCTGCAGCACACTACCTGCAGCATACACCTGCAACACACTACCTAGCTGCAGCATACCACCTGCAATACACCACCTGCAGCACACTATCGGCAGCATACATTTGAAAGGCTGTAAACCACGGATGGCCGCTCTCAAATGTTACGGCCATTAACCAACTGAGAATTTTGAGCCTTCAAATCGTCCATGGCCAACTATGAGTTTCACGTCCGAGCTCGACCGCGTGCAGTTGAGAGCGCGTTGAGGGAGTGTTAAGGCAGAGCAGGCCGACCAGCCTATAAGTCGCACATAATCGACCGTCACGTCCGTAATCCACCGGCGATACGTCCTTGAATTTCAATTGGGTAAGGTTGAAGGGTTCAAAAAATTTATACCAATGAACAGCAAAGGAAGCTCCCAGCTCACCTGCCAGAGGCCACGTTGAACTGTAAGTAAGGGTCAAACCCCAATGTGCCCTCAGGGCAATGGGAAATTTCAGAATTCTCCATAGTCAGAGCTAACTGGGAGCAGGAGGAATAGAGCTTTATCTTTCGTACACTAGAGCCAAGATGGAAAAAACTGAAGAACTCGGTGTGGATCTCTGACAGAAGATTATTGAGTGCCACAAATCTGATAATATAGCGTTTGAGTATTCCATGATCTACAGTACAATCTGTTATAAACAAGTTTGATAAGTTTGGACTGTTGAAATGTTGCCTGGGCGTGGCTGCAAGCCAAAACTCTCGGTGAGAACTTCTCGAAAATTGTGTCGTGCGGCCAACGCTAATCCACGAGTGAAGCTAGACGACATTTCCAAGAGATTGAACGCTTAGGAAACTAGGGTGAGCAATTGCACCATCCAGCGCTGTCTAAACAAGGAAGGCCTACATGGACTCCGACCTCGAAGGACTCCCCTCCACTAACCATGTCATGTTGCTGCTCGCTTGAACTTTGCAAAGTCACACTTGGAGAAGGACAGAGGGTTTCGGGAGAGAGTATTAGGGAGTGGCAAAACCAAAATCGAGCATTTTAGGTACAATGACGTGATGAAGGTTTGGCGTAAGAATACTGAAGCTCTCCTGCCGAAGAACACTGTGCCGACAGTTGAACACCGAAGTGGATCACTGTTGTTACGGGGTTGTCTCGCTGCATGGGGTACTGGAAAATTGGTTGCAATTGAGGTGGGATGAACTCTTATGACTGTATTTCTATTTTGAACGAAAAAAACTTAAAGTATCAGCTAATAGTTTGGGACTTGGAAGGCGGTGGGTATTTAAACAAGACAATGACCCAACGAACGCGGCCAAGTCTACAACTAGCTGGCTCCAAAGAAATATGACAAATGTGCTGTCATGGCCGTTTATGAGTCCTGATCTCAGTTCCATTGGAAATTTGTGGCAGGAATTAAAAGTCAACATCAGCAAGAGAGCTCTAAAAGTTACAGGAATTGAAACGCATCGCCTTTGAAGAATGGACCACAATTTCATCTGAAACCACCGAAAACCTGGTCAAAAACTCTTATAAAAGGCATTTAAATGTTATGAAGATGAAAGGTCACGCTGTTGAAAGATCCCGGAAAAGATCCCTAATTTGGGCATTTCCTACTTAGTGTGCAATTTAGACCTCTTGCTCTGAAACACCCTGATTATTTGTCTTAGAACTATTCTCAATTTTGGGTAAAGCATAAAAATGGTCAGACAGGACAATAATTATTCAGACTGTAACATGAAATACGACTCTATACATTTGGATCTATAGATGTGCATGATGCCAATTCATCACTTAGTTTGAGGAAGTCACCTTTTAATCACCGAATGTTCATAACCCGCTTGGAAATAAAAAAAGCTACTCCTATGGAAATAAAATTTTCCAAAATCATTATGAACTCACACTTAGATAAGAAATAAATACTATGAATCAATATTTTCGATAAAACTCCAACGACCAGATCTATTCGCCTATAGTAAACTAAAAAATGAATGACAATGAACGAAATGATACAAAATTTAGAAATGGTCAAAAAGGAAACGCAAAAATCGCAAATTTTTTATATGAATGTAGAAGTACATTTTCCTTTATGAACCGTTAATGTAAAAAGGAGAAATGTTTGTTGTTAACAAATTTAATTTTAGGCCTTAAAAAAACTCATTTCAAACTCCGTGAACTTACCGTTTCGAACTCAGCTGTTTTTTCTTTTGCGGCAAAATGGAATAAGCAATTCAGAGGTCTCAGCACAGGTCTCCGACAGGGTCTTTCGCTTAAAAATAGTTTTTCATGGGATGGAGAAGAGAAATGGCTTTCGATTCCAGGTCTAAACTTTACCGTGAAGAGCATCGATGATTAAGATGAACCTTTTATTTTTATGTCACAACTAATCTTAGATGTAATTGGACTATTGATTTAAAGTTTTTGCAGCATTTCAAAAACTTCTCAAACGAAATTTCGTCAGCCCTATTTCCTTCAAAATAGATTTCATCCGGAAAGTTTCATCGACCTGGTTTCTTTCGTTGACCCATTGTTTACATGAATGGATTCCGAAAACATTATTTAGTTTACAGTGGCGTGATTTTTAAAAACTCGTGATCAATGAGAAAGAAATTGTAAATGCTAGTCTTTTATTTCCTGTTTCGGATCAAGAAAAAACACACACATGACGAAGACTAATCGAAGCTGTAAATAGTTTTCATGTCAACAATTTTGATGTTCGTGGGAAAATAAATAGTGAACCACTATTTGATAGTGTATTTTTAACTTCAATAAAAATTAAATGTCCAACCTTCACCTTCGATTACTATTCACTGATTTTGAACGTAATCATGCAAATTGGCGCATGAACGAAAAAGTCAAATTGTTTCACACCTGTAAATATTTGATTTATGAATCCTAAATAATTTAAACGGTAATAAACGGTCTACCTGAAAATCTGAATAATCAGGGTTAGTGATAGGTTTTCGATTCATAAACTCGTCTGATAGAGAATTTTCTTGCGTATCCAACGATACCAATGCCTCGTGTGTACGCACAGTCGTGCGCCCCCCTGATGGGGGAGTGGGAGTGCGGTGGAGTGACCTTGGCGCCTGGCAATATAGAGTGACCTCTCCCTTCCCCCATTATTGGGGGTTGTAAGCGTTTCTGTGCGGGAATGGCAGGAGAGTTCATTAATGGGCTAGCTCAAAGTGCGTTGCTTTCGTACTCAACCGAAACATTCTAACACTCAGATAAATTATGATGATGTAACTGAGTGTTTGTTTTGAACCCGGCTGCTCTGGGATATCAGCTAATTAGCTTGTAATGTAAACATCTAATCGCTCACCTCAGTTTTGAAGGGACAACAATGGCAAATATATCAATCAAAAGAACTTAAAAAGGGCTACAAAGCGATGGAATTGACTTTAAAAATTTGGTCTGAAGATGAAAAAGAATTTGTAAAAACTGCTGTTCTGAAACTTGCATTTATTGTTTTTGAAATGGATCCTTTCCCGCAGGTTTGAAGATACAGGAATGGCTAGTATATCAATCGATAGAAATTTAAATAGAGCTACTAAAACAGTGAAGTTGGTATTCAAAAAAACGCAATTCAAAAGTTTCGGGCAAAAGAACAAAACAAATTTTAGGAAAATGACTGTTGTCAAAACTGGCCTTTTTTGGATCTCTGAAGTGATTCTTCCATCACAGTTTTGAAGGTACAAGAATGGCAATCATATCAACCGATAGAAGTTAAAACCATCTAAAGATCTGTTGCATACGATTTTTCAACTTAAATTCACATTGAAAATTATTGGCAAAATTATTCCAAAAAAAATACACTGGAAAGTTTCTTGGAAAAAATTCCTAAAACTTCAAAAAATCAAATTATCGAAAAACCTTTGCACCGAATCTCTAGATAATACAATTAGCTATCTAGAAAATATCTTTTCAGTTCTATAACTTCAAAATTGTATGAGAAGTATCATTTTCCGCAACTCCTATTTTTTTGTTTTTTTCTAAAAAAATCATTTATGTAATGAATCTAGGAAAAAAACACACGGGTTCAAAACAATAGGCGCTTTATTTTACACCTATGTTGAAATTTTCAGCAACATTTTTTGAGAACTGAGGGATTTTTTTGGGTAGACCGTGACCTTAATAGGAGTAATTGAAGCCACACATTCGTTATTTCAACTGATGCCTTTCGATACATCCAAATTTTTCAGAACTAAATGTTCAGCAGTACGTTAATTTTGTTGGGTTGACGGCATAAAGTCACTCATAGGTTACACAGCTGATCAACTGGCAAGACAAGTTGGTAGGTCGACAAATCGCTCACGAGACGAGAAAGTAAGACGAAGGAAAGTCAGCTGTCAGCGCAATTTCTCAAGGACACATACCGCTGTACCTCGTGAAAATCGTCAACGTCAGGCAAGCTATTAAAGAGAATTATGCCTAAACTGTAAAATTGTGCTCACAGTATTGTAATGGTTAAGAGACACGCTTCACAAATATACGGCTTGGTGTACATTATCAGATTAAGAAACAATTAAATCCTATTTACATGCACACGGCTTCCACCCATCTAACGTCTGCTGTTTCTGAGGATTTTTCCTAGCACTGAGTTTGGTCAGAACTATTTAAAAAGTATTGGAAAAATTCAATGAAGTCTGCTTTTGAGCATATATCCATGCAGAGATCTTATTTTGTTGTCCATAATATGAACATGCAATAATGTAACAAATTACATGCTAGAATGAAATTATTATGTGAACGTTATGAATGGAGGCGCTTTATTTGCTCAGAAAGGAGATCTTACTGTTGAAACCGATATCTTTCAGAAGCATGTGCCCTTAGTTACATTATTCTGAGACAAATGCGACAGTTGTTTGTTTTCAGGCTCATTCTGAACATTTTATTGAACCAACTGAGGTCTTTTAATTTAAGCCGACATTTTAATGTAGGGTGGCCTAGCTGGGAATGCTAATGGCTTGGATTCATGGGATAATCTCTAACGTTAATTCCGCGCCAATGTGGTAAGCTGGAGTAGCGGATGGGATAGATTGCCAAGGGAAAAAAAATGATTGATCGACTTTCGAAATTTTTAGATGATGAGACATAATTACGTTGATAACTAAATTAATTTTAAAATGTAATTTATTATGTGTGTCATATGAGTTTTTAGATGAAAACCTAAAGCTAACAATGTTGGAAATTAATGATTTCATGCTGATATGAGCCTTACTTTTCATTCCCTACTGATTTATTCACTGTCATTATAAAATTAATCATGTTGCATGAACAGGGGCAGATTTACAGAAACTAATGTTCTGAAAGTACAGAGTAACACTGTGGAGGACTGATGCGAAAAAAAATGGTAAAGGAAATGAAATTAATATGATGTCATAAACAACTCATCCTGCAATAACTTTAGACCAAATCTAAAAACTTGGCAGTTGAAAGAAACGGTACGTTGAATTAACCAGACGGGAATTAACTATCTGAAATGTTTCAGAATATTCTGCTAAAACGCTAGTCCCAAAACGCGTTGATGGTACTGAGATAAAACATTCGAAAAGGAAAATAGCTAATGCATGACATAGGCTAACAATGTCTAATAAGAGAAATTTTCATAAATTGATGGATAGTAATCTTCCTACTAGGTATAAATAACAAACAATTTTCCTCCACAAAAACTCTTCGACGTTTCGCTTATCCAAAGTAACTCTCATCAACACCTTTAATTAGGAGTTGTTCAAACAATTACCTGCGTCTTCGAAGTCGCTTGAAAGTATCATGCATGAAGAAGCCTATAGCGTCAATAAATTATTGATGAATTTTTAAATGTTATAAAACCGCTTGTACAAAATTTCACAAGATATTAATGTCAAATATATAATCAAATTTTGCCGTATCTGACTGAGATCAGTTTAAGGAGTTGGAATTCGACATTTATGGTCTCGTATTCTGTCCATAGAGATAAAATAATTAGGTTGTCAATGGGATAAAATTGTTTAATGTCATTTTTCCGATATTAAAGTTTATTCAGAAGTCCTGGTCTTACACTTCAACCGAACTATAGCTCAACCAATTATTTTTGTCAACGCTCAAAGTGTGTTTCATGATCCATTAATAGGCAAATAATATCTCTATTATTGTGAGACATTTATTTCTACTCAGAATAAATACGTACCCAATTAAATATTTCACCATTGTTTTGTAGTGTGAATCAATAGATTTAATTCCCAATTTAAGATTTACAACGACATGTTGAGCAGCTTGGCCCAAGGGACCATCAGTCACTTGAGTCGACGAACAATCAGTGCATACAGCCAGAAGTGTATTGCTCTATACGAAACATTTTATGCGTATTTTATCATTTATAATTAACCGTAGAAAAGAATTCACTACTCGTACCTGTACTTTCAGGCTAGTTCGGGGCATCCTATATGTAATTCCCAGCTGACGTTCGATATTTTCCTACTAGAGAAAATGGAAGTCTATCATGTCAAAAATGACTAATATCTTGATTCTGCTGCGATCACGGTTGTATGTTAACAAGGATACTCGTACATGCGTCATATTCATTCTACGGTATGCTGAAATAAAAAGGAATTAGTTCTGGAAACTGTACAATATGTGTTAATAAATTTCTGAAATCTCGTGATTAATTTAAGCCATCGTGCATGAGGTCAGGTGCCTCGTAAAAACATTCGTTTTGTCGTTTTGTGAACTGCCCTCACACCTGCAATAGGAGCTGAGAAACAAACCACTCTGACATATCTTTTAGCATTTGGAAAGAGGTTGGAAAAGATGAACACATAATTGGAAGTAATTCAAGATGTCCGCAAAACTGGTGGGACTAGGAACACAACGTACGATAACCCTTTAATTGTGTAGTAGTCAGAGGCTTTAGAGAGATGCGTCGCGCTCATAGGGGAGTATGAAAAGTCTGCAGTTTTTAAGGGTCAACGTAACGTGCGACTCCATTTAAAAAATATATAACTTTCCTGTAATGAGCAGTTCACTGTGAATCATTTATTTTTGTTGATAAACTAATGAACGGATGCGACGGTGCAGCAATTCCATTAATCCAAAGACCTTTCCTGGAACTGCCTTAATAGTTACGAAATGCATTTTCTGATATGTTGATGGCTAAATACAGTAAAGTCACTGCATGAAATAGTTCCAGATACTGTACAACTTGTATAAAATATTATTAATTCATTTCTGTTAGGCTCTCGAGTGAAATAAAAAATATGCTGCTAGTTTTTCATGGTAGCTTTCAAAAACGATGAATTTGAGGTTTTATGTGTGTGCTTGCATTGTCATAATTTTAATTTATGTGATATGGAAGCTTCAGATAACATTTTCAGATTATGTGAAATAATGCATCCCACAATAGAAATAACCCTAAATCAGTCCCAGGTTATTTTAAAAAATGAACTGAGGATTTTCATTACCTTACCTCTCAACGTTTCACTAAGAGTATCCAGCATAGAAAGACATTTTCTTCAAAGGCTTGCTACTCCTGCTACTCGAGAGGGCTATTGCAACACAAGCACTCGGGCTTCCCCAACGTGATGTAGGGCACTTGTACGAGGCCGCTGCTTCAATAGGACACTTCGCAATGGCGCCTCAAAAGAAGCTCTTGATTGCGTCCAACGTCGCGATAGCAGCTCAAGTGTAAAGAGCATCTTTGCACTTTAAGGAATGATATTAGGTTTTTTTGTTACATAACTAATTGTTCATTAAAAGATGATCATGTTATTCATATGAAAGAGCTAATTCTATCACCCTCTAGTTCTATAAGGATCGGTAGCAATTCTATTATGGTTCAAAAAGCTTGGCTTAAATATAAAAGTTGCTTTTTGTTTATAATTCAGTATACATGTTGCTCATTAATAATTTTAAAGCATTCTCCAGTTATCAAATGCATAACAAAAAAAACTCAAATTACCATATACGAAATTCTGCGACGACTGATCTATATTCTAGAGCCAGCATGTTTGTTAGGAAAAAATATTCAGCTACAGCACTAAATTCGCTTGTGCAAAATTTAGTTCCATAATCAAGTTACTATTGAAAAATTTAATAGATTTTTTGAAGGTTAATGATTGAATTATGAATGACCTAAGCAGTAACAAATAAAATCATAATTAACAAGACATCTGTTGAGAGCAGCTCATCCACACGTCATCACACACGTCGTATTCGAAAATGTGTGAGGACCGAACTATTCTATATGGTGGAAGAACTCGCAAGCAGTCATTCCCGAAAATTTTCCAAATAATTCTCCAGATTAAACGGAGAGAATAATCAAAAAATGCATTAGTTTTATTAGATGGCAATGTTCACAAGTGTTATCTGACTCTCTTTAATACAGAACGAATACACGCTGTGCTGAAAATAACAAATTTGAAAATAATAAATAATAAAAATGACAAGTGTGTATCAAAGTTTAATTCAAAGGGAAAGAGAATGAAATATTTGTGAAACCAAATATGAAATTTTCTCCTTTTATATATCTTCATGAATCAGACATCATTGATAAAGCTACAGCCCTCACTGTCTCCCAAAAAGTGAATAAAATATTACACCTCAATATGAGGAAACTTTTAGACGTACCGTCGAACACGTTTACTGAGTATTTTGATGGCAAACTTGTAGGTAAAGCATGAAAAGGACACAGATCGATAAGAATTGCAAAATTTTAGTACAAAGTTCAACCTCATTGAATGGCCGAAGTAATCTGTCTTAAGCCAAAGCAATCTCTCAACAAGGAATGTTCTTTGAAAGTTATAATTTTCGTGTTCCAACAATGTCAACAATTCACTAGCTAGAATTCGATTTTTTTTGCTTCACATGTGATAAAATGTGTCGAATAAAAGACCAAATAAAGAACTCCAAAATTATGTTCGATTTGAGTATCATGTATAATAATTTTTCGTAACTGACAGAAAAAGCGGTGCATGTTCTCCTGCTCAATGATTTTTTTAAGGTATAGCGTTTTTTTCAGATTTCAAGGTAATGTATCATTGAAGTAAATACATAAGAACTTGAAAGCAGATACGGAACCATTCTGAGCAATGAAACCGAATTGAGAACTAGTTAGAGTGCTTGGAGCAAGTCGCGAGAAATTAGACGAGCTAGAATGATGTAAGGAGAAAACCGTGTCCTAAAGAATGATAAGGTTCAATAATAACGATCGAGACTCGTATTTTCCACCGTAGAGCTCAGAACTAAAATAATAGATATTAAACGTCAGAGAAAATTAGAAATTCATGCAAAATCTGGTTTCAGCCGTCTTCTTATTTACCCAATTGAAAGTCAAGAACGTGTCACCGGTGGATTACGGACGTGACAGTCGATTATGTGCGATTTATAGGCTGGTCGGCCTGCTCTGCATTAACACTCCCTCAACTAAACTACGCGCAGTCGAGCTCGGACGTGAAACTCATAGTTGACCATGGACGATTTGAAGGCGCAAAATTTTCAGTTGGTCAATGGCCGTAACATTCGAGAGCGGCCATCCGTGGTTTACAAACAACAACAAACATCGGCATCTTAGGATGCATTATTTCCAATCAAGCCTGAAACATATGATCTTGAGCATTGGTTTTTCAAATGTCCTATAACTAACACTATACTTAGGACACTATGATGGTTCCCCCGTAGAGCCGGTACCCATTTCCGACACCTGGGTTGAGTGGGGTATTGTGCTTGAGCTTTCCCTTATACCCAACGGGGAAAATCACCGCGCCAGCGCCGGAATACGAACCCTCGTCTCCAACATGCAAGGCCGATCCCTTAACCACTGTGCCACTGCGAGAACTTACGGCCTTACAAATGTGTGCTGCCGGTAGTGTGCTGCAGGTGGTGTGCTATAAGGGGTGTTCTGCAAGCGGTGTGCTGCAGGTAATAAGCTGCAGGTGATGTGCTGCACGCAGTGTGCTGCAGATGGTGTGCTGCAGATGGTGTACTGCAGGTGGTGTGCTGCAGGTGGTGTGCTGCCGGTGCTGTGTTGCAGGTGTATGCTGCAGGTAGTGTGCTGCAAGAAGTGTGCTGCAGGTAGTGTTCTGCAGGTGATGTGCTGCAGATAGTGTGCTGCAGGTGGTGTGCTTCCGAAAATAAGCTTCCGAAGGCTTTGCTCTCCTCAGTCATCTACAAGTGTCGTTACGCACTGTGTGCGTCTGGGTACGTTGGGTCCACAAAAAGAGCTTTGCGTATTCGTGTAGCAGAGCATGCCAAACGAAGCTTTCGAAGAAATAGGCCTCATGCTTCTCCCTCGCAATCCCCTGTGAGTGCCCATGCAGAAAAGTTCGACTTGCCTGGTCGTTTAGACCAGGCAAGTACGATTTCCAGGCAATACGATTTCCAGATAATTGCAACGTTTTCTAGTCAAACAGATCTTCGAATTTTAGAGTTTCTTCTCTCATGAAAAACAAACCGGTTTTAAATGATGCTCAATTTTCCTTTCCCTTGCAAATTTCCTGTTAGCAATCACAAATATTAACCATACATGTACAGATTTTTTTTGACTCAATGAAAATAACTGTTTCCTCAGATGCTGAAGATGACTCTTGTGGTCGAAGCGTTCATTTTTCGTGTATATTTTTAGTTATAACATATTAAACTCGCTAAGTAATAAGGCCTATTTTAAAAGTGACCATCTTTGCTATTTCAATTATAGCTAGACTTTGCAAACGGCAAAACATTGACGTAAATCGAACCTGTGTATAGATAATAACTATAAATTGAGGATTAAGTAAACAATTATTTGAAAAAATTGAAGAAAAACAACCTAAAAGTAAAAGAAGTCTATGACTCCTTGTTTATTTCTGGTTCAGGCCCTGGGACATTGTATGGTCTCACAAAAATTCACACGCCTAGCTTTTCCACTAACTTCCAATTTTGGCCTATCCTTGCAGCGTACAACAATCCTAGTTATATGTTGGCAAAATTTCTTCTCCCCGTTCACAAACCAATGTCTATCAACGAATTTGCAGTTGATAATTCGTACAGTTTTTTCCCCTGATTTTTGCAATTTTCATAACGCAAACTCTTTTTACATAGCTTCTTTTGATATTGAACGCCTTTTTTCCAACATTCCACTCGCAAACACTATCGATATTTTCCTTTCTAAATTATTTAAGTCTCCTGTAGAATTAGCCGTTTTTAATTTTTTTTTCTGTTTGATGGTCGTCTTTTCCATTAACTGAAGGGGTAAGGAATGGGGTTGCCGTTCGGGCTTACTTTTGCTAACATCTTCATGTGTAATTATGAAAAATCTGGTTAGAAGACTGTCCTGCTGATTTTAAACACGTGTTTTATATGAGGTACGTTGATCATACTTTTTTGCTTTTCAAAGAACAATCTCATGCTATAATTAATTTCTCGAACATTTGAATTCTAAGCATAGTTCGATCAAATTCACGATAGATGGAACAGCCAACAACAACATTCCTTTCATTGATTGTTTGGTTAGTAGAGTGAATGGTAGGTTTCAAATATCCGTTTATGGGAAAACAACATTCTCTGGACTTGGTTTGATTTTTTTAGCTTTTGTACCTATAAATTCATATTGAATAGCATCTAGACGCCTTTAAACCGTGCCTTCTTAATTTCAACTGATTTTACTATATCGTATTTTGAGTTTAAAACTCTTAAGAAATTTTTATTTAACAATGGATATGCGGTAATTTTAATAGAATCTCAGTTGTAGCAGTTTTTGTCCAAAAAGCTTAATAATCTTCCGTCCTCTAATGACCCTAATGAAAAGCTTTACAAATCTCTCCCATATTTCGGAGCTAAATCCGAGAAACTTAACGAAGAGCTAAAATCCCCACAGTGTGAATAAATCCATAGAATTAGAACCTTAAGGGCCCTGTCGGACGAGCGGTTTTTTGCCGCTGGCGGTTAGGCCGCCTTTTCTATATCACACGGGCGTGTCGGCCGCTACTAAACCGCTGCGGTTTACTAGCGGCCGACGGCCGCCGACCCACCCGTGGGACATGGTAAAGGCGGCTGCCGCTTCAGTTCAAGACTTGCCGTTGCAGCAAAAGGTTGTGCTAAAACATGAGCTTAGAACAGAAAGTGCTGTTGTTAACACTATTTCTTCGAAAAAAACGTCGACAGCGGCGCCGTGGACGATTATGGGCACACCCTATAACTGGTGCCTGTTTAACAGAAGGTGCTCACTATCTCCTATTCAAAGAATTTGAAGATGATCCAACGAAGTTTTTCAATTATTTCCGAATGTCCCGCCAAACCTTTGGTGAACTGCTGTCACTTCTGGAAGAATCCATTGAGAAGCAAGATACGAATATGAGAAAAAGTATTCCTCCTAAAGAAAAACTGGCTATAACTTCAAGGTGAGTGATACAAATTGTTTATACTCGTATTTATTAGTAAATCAATTCCTCAATACTTTAATATGTCAGAAGAAGGTACAGATATCAAAACATTAGTTGCTCAATTATTGAATCGGAAGAAGCTACACACTCTGAGCTCAGAGGAGAAACAGTAGGGAGTGTCTATTTTGCATAACTTATTACTGTATCAGTTCTTCAATAATTGTGTCAGATGAAGCTACAGACTATGTGCTCAGAGGAGATTGTCTTTTTTGCATTTCATAACTGCAATGTCCAAGAACAGGTTGAGAATTTTGAATAGGGGTCTGATAATTCTGACAATTTTCATGGGAATTAGGGTACGGAGCATACTGCATAGGGTTGATGCTAGGAGTGTTATACTTCTTGAGAACTTGTATCATTTCGCATCTGCATTCCAATTTCGCCGAGTCCGGGACAGATTTCACAAATGGTAGAAGGGACATGAGAAAATCTTCGTCTGCATCTTCCTTTGGCTCTTGAATCTGCTTATAGATGTTTGAAAGTGCGCCAATTAAACTGTCCTCATGAGACACTTTCTTCTTTTTCGCTTGAATCTTCGGCAAATCCATGCTGCACTCACTTCTTGCTGTTTGCACTTCGTCATCTTCTTCTCCTTTATCGCTACTCTTTTGAGGCCTAGTCTCTAAGGTCGACGACAAAAATGACAACTGGGAATAGTAGATATACTCTTTTTTCGCTGAAGACGTACCTGATCTACTCTTTTCAGTTTTCATTCTAGCGCCCTCCTTTCTGTAATGATCTCTGATGTTCCTCCACTTCTTCTGAAGAACAACCGCTGTGGAAAAGAAAAAAAATTTAGTTTTTCCAACAATTCATATACAGATGACATTCATTCTGTGATGTAAATGGTATATTTTTACTTCATTGTCATTTAAAATATATATGACATGTTTTATTTATTCGCCAAAAATGTTGAGCTATTCATAATTTCGTTATGAAATAAATTTGAAAATTTAAATCATATCCTTTATATCGTCATGTTTTTGTATTAATCATATTTCGTATTTCAGGTATCTAGTTCAGGATGTTCCTTCACTGATCTTCACTACAAATACAGATGTGGAAGAACGACAGCAGCTGAAGTAGTGAAAGAAGTGTGCGTCAACATTTGGATAATTTTGAAGGAAAAGTGCATCCCGACCTTGACACAAGAAGACTGGCTCCACATCTCAAATGAATTATTCAAACAGAACGCAAATTTCCCTAATTGTTTGGGGGCCCTCGACGGGAAACACATTCGAATGAAGCAACCTAGTGACACGGGTAGTTTGTACTATAACGATAAGAATTTTTTTTCCATTGTGTTGTTTGCCTCATGTGATGCTAATTATAATCGCTTCACATTTGTAGATGTGGGTTCTTATGGAAATTGTTCGTCATCAAGTTTTTTAAAAAATAGTGAGTTGTATAAAAGGCTTCAGAATAATACTTTAAACGTGTCAAATAGTGAGCCAATATGTACCAATGGAGAAGCTATGTCTTACGTCTTTGTGGAAGACGAAGCTTTCGGGATTTCTGATCATGTTCAACGCCCTTTTGGAGGAAATAACTTGCATCACAAGAAAAAATTTTCAATAACTGTCTATCGCGCGCTCTACGCTATATAGAGTGTACATTCGGTATTCTCAGCAATAAATGGCGAATATTTCACAGGTTATTGACGTGTCGTGGGATTTTGCAGAAATACTAGTCAAATATCGGTAAGTTCTGCATGCAACGCAACTTTAATAAGAACGGAAGGGCAAAAACCAGGCGACATATTTAAAAAATCTGTATGTCTAAATTAGTACGTTTCGGGCCTAGACCCATCTTCACCATTGTCATTTCAGATTGTTTAGCTGAAGATGGGTCTAGGCCCGAAACGTACTAATTTTGACATACAGATTTTTAAAAATGATATGTCGCCTGGTTTTTGCCCTTTCGTTCTTACTAGTCATATATTGTTGCGTGCTCCACAATTTTGTCCGTGTAAGGGACGGGCACAATTTCGAGGAAACTTTGAGAATAGTGGGATTTGAAGATACAAATGATGTAATCAATATTGGACCTGGTCGTACCACAGCAGTTCATGACAAATTTGCTGCGTACTTTGTCAGTGGGGAGGGAGCAACACCTTGGCAAAATAACATGATTTAGTCCACAAAAACCATAACAAATCTAGGTATGTATAGCAAAATTGTACAATTTAATGATAAAATCGGAATCTAAACCGGAAATTACACATGATAAGTCTGAAAACAGTTATCTTTTGTGTACCATTCAACAGTAAAGGTGAAAAATTACATACCATGTTTATTTTTGTCATCCTTCTCCATTTCATGGAATCCATCAACAAAAAGTTCACACAGTTCTTCCCAAGCTTTACTTTTTTCCTATTTGTTTGAATAAGATTTCGAGCTCACATCCCAAATGGTAGGACGCAGCTCTATTTCGCCAGTCAACTTTTCAGTATCGAACATAGTTGCTCACAACACAGCCACGTCTTCCCTCTCCTGTGGTTCAGTCAGCACTGGCGGCCGCGGCGGGAAAACCTCTCGTCTGACATGGCCAGGCGGGCTGGCCGCGGCGGTCTCAACGTGGGGAATGCGTCTCACCCGCCGCGGTCAGGCGGATTGACCGCCCGTGTGACATCAGCCTGCGTTTTACATGGGAATCAATATAAACTATTTCAAAATCGGTTCCGCGGCGGCTGACCCGCTTTGCACCCGCGGCGGCCAACCCGCCCGTTTGAAAGGGCTCTAAAAGGTGTTTGTTCCCCAGTTTTTCAATCAAACTGGAGCCTCCATCCCGGTTATGGTTCGTGATTTTTATAATGTTCCCTTTTGGTTCTTCTACTATCTGAGCGCTCACTTAAATGATCAGAAATTAATGTCGTTATATTTTCCCCAAAATGATGGGTGTAGTTTTGATATTGTTAATAGATATATAAATATTGAATTACTAAAGCCAAATCAGGAAATCTTTCGAATTCGTTAATAATTGTTAATTTTTTGTAATAGTCAACGAAATGAAATCTATCACCTCAAGGAAGGAAAGAGAAATATTCAGTTAAATTCGGTTAAAATTGGAGGGCAAATATGCAGAGTGCCCTAACCCCCAAAATCCGGAATTTTAGGGCAGTGCTAAGCAAAAAGGGATAAGCGACAGCGTTTCGCATATATACTGAACAAGGAATCGCTCAGTCGTTTATGCCACTATGGCGCAAACAAAAGAGTGGGGCTTGACCTGTCTGGCTGTGGCATAATTACAGCAGCAGGTGCATGTAACCATGACAACGACGACCTGTTGCATCACAGTGCAGAGTTGTATCATGCGTGTGCACTGCATTAGTTTGACGGCAAGCTCATTGGCAGAGACGCCGAAATTGGTACGTTCGTACACATTTGGAACGTTCTGCTCCAAGTGTCATTTTGTTGAAATTGTTGTTCAACGTTAGCCTGAAGCAACGAATTTTGGTACGTTTCAAAGATTTTTATAATACATTCAAGAAATTAGATCCTATCAACAAATATCCGCTTTATTTTTGCCAATTAACAAACTTTTCATGTAAATGAGAGGTAAATTAAACGAAATGTGTGATCAAATAAAGTTACGCAACGCGTTTGATACCAGTTTGAAGTCCAGAACTCATCGCATCGTCACCAGTGTAGCGCTACACTTCTACAGTCTAATGTTTTATGTGCACATTTGATATAAATATAGAGTATTGACAATTTTAATGCTATGCTAGTTTTTAATTTGCTAAAATTGCTTATCCATGATATCGTTCTGTTAATTCAGACTGACAAGCATTTGAGTAATGAGTATGCTTGATCTGTTCGGCACTCGTCCAGTATTGGTTCGGCTTCTGTACGTTTGCTGTGTCTTAGTCCTCGCCTAATTTACTGTCACCTGTCAGTGAAATTGTCAGTCAGTCTAATGCAGCTACTGAGTAGAATAAGTTCCTCATTGTGTTTGGTCGCTCATTGATTTAAAAACTAATGTTTTGTTGCTCTTTATTGTTCTTCAATTAATAAGCGTTGAGAAATAATGAATTTCAAGAAAGTGGATATTGAGTATTCTTCCAATAGTGAGGACAGTGGTGCTCTGAGACAGAAAGAGAAAGTTAAATTTGAACGGAAAGTTTCATTAAAATTATAAACGGTTGAAAAATATTCATCGTGACTACAAGTCAGCAAACTTAACTCCAGCATAGGGTATTGCACATTGTACAAAAATTACTGTGAGATAGCCGTCTGCTTAAGTGAAATAAAAAGATACGATAAAACTGATTTGCACAAAAGTAATGCAAAGGTTGATGGCAAATTGATCAAAGTCACTGATTTTATGAGAAGTAAACCGTTAGATCACCAAAACAAAGTAGCATCCGCAGAACTAAAATTGTGGGTCTCTATTGCCGAACATAACCTGCCCATTGCTCTTTTAAATAATTTGCCTGTACTCATTTCTAAAATACGTTCTGACTCAAAGTAACCCAAAAACATCAGTAGCGCACAAACCAAAGGATCTAGCATTTTTCAGATATACGAGTAATAGATCCTGACTCCTGATGCTTTAAACAACCTTGTATATAAACTAAATGCAGCGAAGTTCTTTCTTATTATTGACGAAACAACAGATGTTTCTATTTTCAGGCAACTTGCAGATCTTCTGGTTACCACTTTTTCCTATCCGTAAATTTCATTTCGAAAGGTTTTTTGAAGGTTCCAGTGAAGCGTCACGACCATACCCCACTGAATCTTCTGAATAGAAAACTTTTCATTATACTATAAATGGCCACAGAACGTGCAAGGTAGTGTTTTGTTTTACAATGGGAATCTCACCATGGCGTGTAACTTATGTAATGAATAAGAAAGTGAAAGCAGGAATTGCTTTGCTAGATAAAAGAGGCAAGCATGTGCTTGCTAAAATATTTTTACCGGAGATGAAGAAAAAGTGTCAACAATTCTTAATAATTTCCCTATGTACAAATCCAACTCCAGTAATAGTCCTAAATAATATTTCAGTCCTGATCTTACCTACCCAAAAATGCATTCGTTGTACACGGAGAGAAATCCTGATCATCCCGTCAACTCATTCGTTTTCTCGACAGAACTCAAAAATGCAACGTAGGAATACAGTTGCCAAAGAAAGACACGTGTGCTAGATGAGATGAGTTCAAGATGAAAAATAAAGCAAATTTAGGTGTTGGAAAGAGAAGACGTAGCTATAAAAAAAGCCCACAAGGAGCAGATTACACGTGCTGAACTTACACGCAAGGAACTAAAGGAAACAGAAGAGGAATGTCACCAGCCTAGTTCCCGCCTAATGTGCATTACGTTTGACCGGGAAGAAACTCAGCCGATTCCTAACCTCAATATTTCTGTTGCTTTTTATACAAGGCAAATGTGGTTGTTCAACCTCGGAATAAATACATGACATGATACGGGCAACATTTTTGTCCAGCAAGAAATCGAAGGGAAGCGAGGAAGTTGTGAGATCGTTTCATCTGGTTTAACTTTCCAGTAGAAAAATCATCTTCTTAATTAAGACAAGATTTATACATTTTAAGACTGTTGTGGCGTACAAAACTGCAATAAAACATTGTCGCTTCCTTCATGTTTATCTGTATGAATACTCACATGAAGGACAAGTTTATCGATGTCCCAAGCCCCAGTCATACTTCACGTTTCGCACGGTCGACATAAAAGGAAACTAATTTAGCTAGTTGAAACTGGAATGGCTGAAAGTTTCCCAGTAAAACGAGTGCTTGATATAGTACAAGTATTCCAGCGAACACTACAAGGAACTTCGTACTATTGACTTCAACAAACGCAACAAGCTATCTGAACTTAAAACCGTCCTCCTGGAGCCTCTTTATAAAGAATTAATGAAGCTTTTATTCGAAAAATTCAAAAACATGCAAGACTTAACTGCTTACATTCCATCTCATCTTGTGGGCTTTTCACCAATCTGCCCCATGAAATCTGAAAAAAGAAATCCAATTCTGAGTGTATTCCGGATGAAGAAACTAAGGTGTAGCTGAAACACAAAGTTGCTCAAGTCAATGTTGGAATATAATTAAATCTACTTTCCTGTCCATTACACATTTTATTATGCACGCAGGAAATAGTTTTTATATTAGGTTGAAATATATTTAATATCCCGTCCACCTGAATATCGCGTCCGTCTGAGATGAGCAATCGCTGAATTAGTCTTGAAACGCCTGCATCGGAACTTATAGACCCACGTTGAGCATACTCAAACTAGCCTAATTCAAAATTAAGCTTGATATTTGTTGTGTTCGTCGCAAATGTGGTCTTCTCTTATCTATCTGTGTTTTCTTTCGGCTATCTACGCAGATTTTTTTCTCCAATTACGCACAGTTAATGCTTATACCAGGATGATAACTTATAAGGGTTAAATTTTGTGTTTGACAGAGATTATGATTAATTACTGATCCATGATTTACTTTTTGTTATCTTTTATCATCCTTCGCTGAGAAATTATTTAATTTGGTGCTAAAGATAGATTAGTGAAAAATACAGTATTCAGACTGTGAGACCAATAAACGCGTCAAAATCCACTGAAAACATTTTGTAATAATTTTGCTTGTTTTCTGTGTAGATAATGGTGGACTGCAAGATTGGGATTTCTCAAACTAAAACTAAGAAATAAATGCTTCACCACTCTAATCCTTACGTAACGTGTCACTAGAAGGAAAAGATAAGATTGTGTTCACTATTCTGTACATGAAAATGTTGTAGACAAGTTGGCCATTATAGACGTGTGGAGTTTTTAACGTCAGTTGACAACAAGTGCACTAAACGCCGCCCATTTGCTCAACGACCCGCCACTTTTTGACCACTCGCAGCCGCGCTGTAGTCAACATCCGCGATCAAGCATATCTTGATTCTATTGACTGCAGCTGCAAGATTGCTGGTGGTAATAATGTGGTTAGTGCTGTGCAGTCAGTGCAGACATTCGTGACATGCACACAATGGCGTTCTCAAGAGATAATGTTGTGGTATTAATTGAAATGTACAAAGATTTCCTATGTATATGGAATGCTAAACTGCAAGAATATAAAAATAGAAATTCTTGAGATGACGCTCATCGGAAAATTTCAGACAGTCTCCCAAATTACACGGTAGATGCAATAAAATCTAAAATTCAAACTCTACGAAGACAATACAGAACGGAAAATAGGAGGGCTATGAAGAGAACAAAGAAATCTGGTTCTGGAACTGATGACGTGTACAAACTTAAACTGTGGTGTTACGATCTTCTTAATTTTTTGAAAGATGATATTATCTGCGAAACTACCTCATTTTTCTCTCAGGTATGTTACATGCAACATACATCGAACAATAGTCCTGATTTGGGTAAAGTGCTTAGGAAAGTAAAACTAATTTAGGTGAATTTTTAGATTCTTTTCTTTAAATTTATAAGTAAAGGGAGATTGCATACAATACTTTTACTGAAAGAATGTTCAATTGCAATATGTATTATACCTAAATACATGTATACAAATACAAACAATATTAAATTTAGTAAATCAGGAGGTTCATAGTCTAGAAATACATAACTCATTTCTAGCTTTTTATTTCGTACTACAATCACACACAGAGCTAGCTCTTCGCTAGCATCAGAGAACGACATGATGATTCTACGAAAGCTTGTGAGATGCTGCGTTGACTGCAAGCGGTAACTACGTGTAAAAGCATCAGCTGCAGTTGCGCACGCAGTTAAGACCCGTCCACACTATCAATCTTTTGCCCGAAGTTCGTGTTTTTCGGCAGTCCGCGAACACGAACACAGATGAAAAGTTCGCAGATTTCGGTGTGTTTGTGTTTTCCATCGTGTTGGAAAACACCGAACACGAACTTTCGGTCAAACAGCGAACACTCGCTTGTTTATGTATTGTGGAAGGTGGTTTTGCGAGTGAATTATTTGGTTTCTATGTCTTTTTTCTTATTTTATCAATTTAATTATGTTTTTGGTGCAAATTAAGTTCATTGTAGGGTGGCACGGACATTTATTTTCCAAAACGAACTACGTAACGTTGTTATTTCATTTTATTCAGATATGACCGAATATTGAAGTAGGTTTGGATTTAGTCGATGTGATGGTAATTAAAACAAAAACTGTCTGAACTGAAGCTGAACATGCATAAAATTATAAAAGTTTAGTGGTGTGACATTTAAATAAATTTTGGATATATTTCAGTAGTATTTCAACATTAGTAGCTACTAATATGATGATAAAATTGCCATAAAAAATCATTTGGACCATATGTTGCTATTATTTATTGTATTTCTTTGTAACATTTTTTATTTTAATTAAATATTTAATTTCTCTTATTGCCTGATGCTTACATTAGAAGCAAGTTCCCAGATTAGAAATTGTATTATGAAAGAATTATCAGGGAGAAAGATACAATCTTTTACAAACTTATAAGTTGTGGTTTTAAATAAACATAATTACAACTTATTTTAAAGATCTACCTGCCCTGTTGACAAAATTAGTTGGTAAAAAGTTGTAGCTGTATGAAGAGTTAGAATATTTTTATGAAAAAGCGTTGGGAAACTCTTTTTATTCATGTTTCTTGTTGCATTTTTAGAAACTGCATGCTAGGACTTCTTAGGCTTCTAAAAATTTTAACTGCTTTTGCTTTTGGATTCAAAAGTGAATTGCTTTAAATTAAGTTTATTCCAAAATTATGATGATAGCTAATCCTATTTAAATTTAGCTTAACATCTTTTGCTTTGGGTAATGTATTGTTTTCATTTGTTATATCATGAATTTGGCTCTTTTGAAAGTGGGATAAAATAGATGTTCTAAACTATTTTGTCTCAAATTTAATTCAAAAGATTTCTGGCATCTATCTACAAAAGTAAATTCATCCAACATGCCATTCTTAATGGTAAAGTGTGTGCTGTAGTATAAAAGCATCAATTATCATTGAATTGATGTATGTTTGTGCAGACTTTGCTGTAACAGTGATAATTAACATTTAGTGCTGTTTCTTAACTGTCATGTGTCATAGGCACAGTCTGTAAAACTAAACCAAATGTTTGACCCCTTTTTGTGTATTTTTCGGATAGTTTTCAAACATTTGGATATTTTGCATAAAAGACATTTGTGTGAAGAATAAATTATATAAACAGTTATTCTAAATGAAACTTTAGGCAGTTTTCTTGCCTCTGTAGTGCTTCAGAGCAGTTCTTGAGCAGCGGTGACTCAATATTGCTAGGTGTCTCTACTATGGAACTACAGAGCTGGGTCTTCAGAATCTTCAACAATGGTTAGTAAGTATTTCATTGCATTGTTAAATTTTCCTCCATAACTTCATTCATGACTATTGAGGTTAGTGAGATTAGTATGTATTAAAGTATAGTTTAAAAAAATATGGTCCTTAGGTATTTAGTTTTCAAGGCATTTAAAAATAAAAAATAAGGAGTGCAGAAGTGTGAATCAAAATTAATTTTTCCCATTTATTTCTGAACTAAAATTTTGCAACTTCAACAAGCCAGCCTGCTATGCAGGTTGTAAATTGGATACATTTTTTTTATGTTATATTATTCGTTACAAATACTATTGAAAATTATTATCAACTTTGAACATCAGGTAACAGTTCCAGCACTTAAGCTTTGGCAAAATTCTGGCTTTGTCACATCTCTTCACAAAAACTAGTTTGATGAACTTCATCTATGTTTGATTTAAATTTTACAAAATTAAACTTTAATTTGCTGCAGCAAGTAACTCTACTGTAACAAGTTGTTCATAGTTATTTAGAGTTTTTATCATTTTCAGAAAGTCACCTAATAAGCAAATCATTTTTTCTCTTCTGTCAGGTTGAGAAGCCCATTGCCACCCAAGTGCTTCAGTTCATTGCCACCCAAGAAACAATTGAAATCATTGAAGACTATTCAGGGGCCTTCCTTGAATTGGTTACCTTCCCTACAGGTCGT
The DNA here is from genome assembly GCA_014220935.1 of Platorchestia sp. MABIK. Classification (NCBI taxonomy): domain Eukaryota; kingdom Metazoa; phylum Arthropoda; class Malacostraca; order Amphipoda; family Talitridae; genus Platorchestia; species Platorchestia sp. MABIK. The sequence continues at coordinate 38,713 of JACJUY010001049.1, read as the reverse complement.
TACAAAGGCCCTGACGCTGTTGGGATTCAACTTCAAGTTCAAGCACCTCTGATGAATCCCTACCACCATCACCATGGTCTTCTTCTCCCAACCTAAGTCTCTAAACAGACTTGTGTTTCGTATGTTTTTGATTCGACCTACATGAATTGAAAAGTGAAAGTTAAAATTTTTTAAGAAAATGAAGCAGAATGTCCTTTCTTCATTGTGTCATAATGATTTGGTTGTTATAAATTGTTGTTGTTTATAATTCTACATAGAAAATTTTTCAACTGAACATAAGCCGATCATCTAGTAAACAATTTTGTTGCCATTACATCATTATGCGCATAAACAAAATGTATGTAAGTATTTACTTTGGTAGTACAGATGTAAATCAATTGTGTATGAAGAATTAGAAAAAATTTTCTGCAATGCTTTAAATGATGTTTAGATAATGAAATGAGTGAAGTGCTGTAATGATGAAATTCTATTTTTTGTGTACCTTGCTAATGGTGTGCTTGATCAGTAATTACAAATTATACTCTTGTTTTGCAACATCAAATGCTAGTTATACTTTTGTTATGCCAAGTTATGACTATTTAACAGCGCAATATCAAAGGGTATTTAAACTTTGCTTAAATATACTTTTTATATTAGTCACAAAAAAGATAAATTATCTGTATTAGATATGTAGAATATAAATACCATAATGCTAAGAAATATTTTCCCTTTGAGCTAAATGTTCACTAATTATTTACCAGAAAGTCAGTTAATGTTGTATAGTGATGATTTATGCTACAAATGTGTGCATACATGAGACACAGAAATTGAGCACATGTTTAACTTAATTCAAGCTGAAGTAAACCCTACAATTTAAGACCCGAGAATTGGTCAAGACTACATGAAAAATCCATCAAAGTGCACCTCAAGCGCAGCATGATAGTCTATACTAGTTCTCTCTATGCAGTGACGTTACTTTACGCACAAAATATAAGATAGGCTGTGGTTAAGGAATATGTATCTGTATTCAGATTTTGCCATCGAGCTAAATGTTCACTAATAATTTACCAGAATGTCAATTTTGTTGCCTAGTGATGATTGTCATAAGAAATATTTCTTTGCCAAATACGGTTCATCAGTTTCTTTTCAGAATTAATTGGCTTGCAGCTGACCACTTTTTACAGAAATACGTCATTACTGTCAGTGGATTTTTAAACATTGTACAAACCCTTTGTACGTGTTTGCACTCGATGATCCCTACTTTATTCCTCTCTTTGGAATACCTTTGTTGTGGTTGAGGAATCTCAAAGTAACAAATATGTTCTCTTTATTGGTAATAAAAATGGTGCAAGGTATGGGAAACAACAACAATGTGATCAAAGCTAAAAGAAACCATGAACAACTTATGAAAAAACATTTGAAATAGTTTAATAATTAGAAATTTATTATTGAATTATTTTTAGATTTCTCTACTTTAATCATAGTTTTTGTCAATGAATGACAAAATATTCAAGATCTGTGCATGCTGCAAGTCACCTTAACAAATTTTTACCTTTCAAGGTATTTCTATGACTTATTTCTTGTGCCTCAACCTTTGACTTGTTTTTATTCATGGTGTAATTTTCATTGTAAATATTGAATTTAATGAATTCGCACACTTACTCTTTTAGAACACCTGTTCTAGGTTCACTGTTATCCTTGTGTTAATCAGTTTTATGAATATGCATTCTTGAACTAATTTGGTTGAAGTCTATTGGTCTACAAAATTGTATTCAGAATAAATTTATCATCTTCTTGGTAATTGATCAATGTCCTGCACATTTGGGATAATACATAAAAATATTCAACTGTTTTTCCCCTTGCTTGAATATAGGATAACATGATTTTACAAAATTAAGTGGTTAAGAACGCACCCTTCATGGGAAGGTGTCAGTTTTCTAAATCTCAGTGCCATGCCATGATTTCTCTAAAATGGGGAAAAAGAGAACTCAGATACACCCTGCCTAGGTGTCGAAAACGGGTACCGCCTTGACCGGGTAAGCTGTCATTGTATCCTGATGTTAGTTATAAAGCATTTGAAAAACCAATGTACATGATATGATGGTGGGTGAAGAAAGTATCTGGACACCAGTGCATTATAATTTAATAGTATTGTAAAGTCATGAATAATTTACACCAGTAGCGCAAATGCCTCTCGCCAGTCGTCTAAAACAAAACCAGGAGGGTTTGGCAGCGCAGGACAGGACCACGGTTGGCCCACCGTCACAAACGAATAGGAAGGTCGAGCTCAGGCTGTAAACAAACATTAACGTCAAACAAGGTCCCAAGGAAATGGATAATTTCAAGCAGAGGAGAGTTAAGTTTATAATTAAAAAAAGCACAATTTTTTGAGTAATGTTAGTTTGTCAGAAGTTCAACAGCCAGCAATATTTTAGTTGTTCATAAATTAATACATTAGTGATACTATAGTAGCGTTTACTTTGCAAAATACCTTTCAGATTGAATCATAGCTCTCTTAAAATCAAAAGATTACTACAATAATTAGAGTAGTTTGAATACAAGAAAATGTTCAAAATGAGAATTCTTGGCAAACTAACATGTGTAAATAAAGCTAAATCCCTTCTCACTGAAGACCCGAAACACCAATTTTTACCAACACTGAAATTATGGAAAGGGATAGAGTGGAGGACTGAAATTTCTCAAAAAAATGGTCGACCGAACCCAGCGCTACATGTCACTGCCACCCACCTTTAACAGCGAACTGGTTCTGAAGTCTCTGGTACCGCTGCGGTTGTCTACAGGAAGTTCACGGGTACGCTATCTTGCAATGCCAATGTTGGGAGTCGAGGTTGCCAATAGCTCATGATAGCTATAGGACGCAGCAGAAGTCTGGCCTCCACGGCACGGCAGCACAACATCACAGAGCATCACCCCCATCGCGGAGTAGCACAGAGCACAGTCGCGGCGCCCACCGCTGCCGCCAGCCCAAGGAGCTCTTTCTTCTCACTTCATCATAGTGACACTGAAGTGGCATGCAATCTCTAGAGAAGAGTTCATGAAATTCGAGAAGTTGCATGGGAAGTTCCACTTCAGGTAGAAATCACTGGCTGCTGATTCCCACTCTGCTTGAGTTTGTAGTCTTCAAATGAGTACAACAGAGGGAATTACAGATGGAAGTTCACCACACCATTTTTTGATGGTTTATGCAATATCGTTTCATGAGATATGAACAATATTACTGGAAAAAGACAGTGGTTATATAGAGTCCCCTACTATCCTTGCATTAATAAATCACACAATATACATTTAATGCGCCTGAAAGTTCACAAATAGTGGAACTAGTTTGGTTTCAGTGTAGTTTTAATTGTAGTAGGTTACAATCAACTACGAGAACAATTGAAATATATATATGTACTTTGTACACCACTACCTTTTTGAGCATGAGTTCATCAATTCAAGTAGCACCCCATGACCAGACAGTATAGCAAAAACACAGGGTGCTTATTATATTCAGCTCTTATCGCCCCAATTCAATACCGTATTTATGATGAAACGTAAAACATTCTGGTGTGCTTGACTGAGCAATGGACGATTCAAAAATTTGCACAGAAAATATGGATACTGCTTATAGTTTAGGACACAAATAAAACACATAAGCCAAATTTCAAATTTTTAAAACCAATTGTTGGGCGTATTAAATAGAAAAAATTAAATAACTTTGGCAAATCATTTCGAATATTGAAGGATTTTTTTTGACACACATTAAAAATATGAGCATTTCTCACCTCTTTTAGAAAATATAGGTCACAAAATAATAAAAAAACACTCTTTAGACAGAGTAGGAACATATTTTGAAGTTTTAAGCTCAAATTCAAGAATTTTAACATTATGAAGAGCATTGAAAAAGGTAGAATTATTTCAGCTGATCCCATCTGTCAGACTGATAGTATTCGAAATGCTCTCATAATATATTAACGATTCATAATATTTTCTGTTCACACATGCGCAAACAGATAAATTATGGTCAATAACTATCAACAAATTAAATTTACCAATTATATGCATCAATTCTCTAAAACTTACTTGGGAAGCAGTTTTGTTTGGTTACATATTGTTCGCGAACAACTTCACACGGACGAACACGTAGTCTGGACGTCTGGACACGATTCGGAAAATTTCGTGTTTTTGTTCGCGTTTTGGTGTGTTCGTGATTGACGAAAAGTTTGATAGTGTGGACGGGCCTTCACTCTCATGGGTGTGGCTTCATGTGTACACCAGTAGTCAACTGACGTTAAAAACTCCGCACGTCTATAATGGCTTTAGATCTGAGGAAGATCTCGTGGCCAGAATCGCTCTGCTGGTGAGATTTCTGAAATGCCAGACGTGTTGTCTAATATTCGGTAGTCGCTAAGACTAAGATGTAAGAAGTGCATTTATGGAACTCATTTCGAACAATTTTGAGAAGGAAATTCAAAATAAATATCGCTAGTAATTGTGTAATTGAAATTAACTAATCCGTTAAAACAATAAACAGCTATTATCTCAAGAACCAGATTTTTTTTGGAAAACTTCATAGATGAAAAAGTGTTTATTTAGCGATCTTTTACTACGTGTGGAATTTTGTACTTCTTCTTCGGATACATTCTGTAAATTCGATTTGCGTTGAATCAAAGATCATCATTAAAATACTCAAAAAAATATAAAACAGAACGTGTTCATCTGCTGGTTAGGCCACTCTGCCCCAGAAAGCATGGCGCGGTGTAGCAGGACGATATATACGCGCTGCTGGGGAGGCCATTCTGCCTGAAAGACATCTACGCCGCTTGGAGGTGAAATGATCACTTAGCCCACTCTGCCAGTTTTGACCCCTGATTTGTGGGTTAGGCCACTCGGCAAATTTGATCTCCAATTATCTAGTGGATTAAAATCAATCCAAATCAGCTTATAGTCGTTATTTCAATTAGCTTATAATTTTACCATAATTACGCGAGAAGATCAAGGAGAAAAGTTCAGTGTATTGCATTTATATTACGATACATCGATACATATAGTGGTTGTTACCTTAGTGTGGTATATACCTAGCAAATTACTGATGCTGTCAATATTTGGTAACATTCACATCAAAAAGTTAGGTCACTGAAATCATTCATTCATTCATTTTCAATTTTAGCTCTGTTACTCTTAGCAGTCGAATCAAGTATCTTTTAGCCTTCGGCTTAGATTTTGCCTTACCTGTCTACAAGTTAAATTTCCATCAATACTTCTTAACCTTTGAACGATTAATTGAACTTTTGAAGAATTATCCATGTAGTGATGTCGACAGTTTCAAGTCCCAATTGAAACAAATAGCCCTACGGTATTACTATAACTTCAAACCGTTCAAAATTTTTTCTGCTATTTTCAATCCTCGAGACTACGCTCTGTTACGAAATCTAGCTAAAAATAAAGATTTGATTGTCACTCGGCCCGATAAGGGTAACGGCGTAGTTTTGTTAGATCGCAAGAATTATGTCGAAAGCCTAATCAACATTATTTCAGACCCCACTAAATTCGTGGAAATCAAAGAGCCAGTGCACAATCTTATTCAGAGAATTGAAGACAAATTCAATAATTTTTTACGCAAACTGAAGCACTCTGATTTAATTTCCGAATTTCTTTACAAAGACCTGTATGCCTCGGGCTCAGCACCTGGTGTACTTTACGGTCTTCCTAAAATTCATAAGGTAGATTTTTCATCAAGGTTTCAAATGCGTCCAATATTTGCAGCATATAACTGTCCTACCTTTAAACTAGCTAAATATCTTGTCTCTGTTTTGAATCCATTCACCTCTAACCAGTTCACTGTTACGAATTCTCAACAATTTGCCGCTGAAATCAGTAATTTGGAAATAGATACCCCTTGTTTTATGGTCTCGTACGACGTTGAAAATCTTTTTACTAATGTGCCACTACATGAGACAGTACAAATTTGCTTAAGGTACCTGTATCAGTCTAGTCAAGTAGTGTTAGGTTTGACTGTGAATTATTTTAAAACCTCACTCGAAATGGATGTGCTGAATTCTGTTTTTACGTTTCAAGGTAGATTTTATAGGCAAACAGAAGGTTTAGGAATGGGTCTGCCATTAGGACCGACTTTCGCAAATATCTTTGTGTCATCATGAAGTGAACTGGTTGTCTTAGTGTCCGCTAGACTTTAAGCCAATTTTTTGCAGGAGGTATGTTGACGACACTTTTGTTATATTCCGTGAGGAGTGTCATGCAAGAAAATTCTTGGACTACATCAATTCCAAGCACGCTAATTTGAAATTTACGATGGAATGTGAGACCAACCAGAAGCTTGCCTTTCTAGACTGTTCCGTGGAAAAACAAAATCAAAGATTCGTAACTTCTGTTTATAGGAAAAATATCTCTACGGGCGTGGGCACTAGCTTTTTTAGTTTTTGTTCATTTAGATTTAAACTCAATAGCGTTTAAAACCTTGTTGCATCGTGCATTTCATATAAGTTCAACCTACCGCAATATGCATGATGAATTTAATTTTCTACAAACTTTTTTCTGCAACAATGGTTTTCCAAATAACCTGATCTCCAAAATTATAAGGCTATTTTTAGACAAAAAGTATACACCGACCTACTCTGAGACAACTGTAAAGAAAAAGAAATTGTATTGTAACCTGCCTTTTTACGGTGCGCAGTCCGAGAAGCTAGCCAGTGACGTTTCAAAGCTAGTGGAGAAATTTTACAATTGCTTAGATTTTATTCCAATATTGACAAACAAGTGTACTATAGGATTGTTTTTCAGATTTAAAGACCGTTTACCTACTGAACTGTGCTCTCGCTTAATCTATAAGTATTGTTGCCCGCTGTGCGGGTCTACCTATGTGGGTTGCACCCAACGTAGTTTTAGAACTAGATTTTTCGAGCACGTTGGTAGGAGCTCCAGAACGGGTAGAGTTTTAGCCAAGCCATCTTTTTCAGCCATTAGGGATCACGCTGAGCAGTGTAGTGTAATAGTAAGCAAATCTGATTTTTCCATTTTAAGTTTCTGTGCAAATAGAAGCGACCTACATATACTAGAATCTCTGTACATTAAACAATTAAAACCAGCTCATAATTCAATGTTATCAGCATTCCAATTAGAAATAGCTTGATTTTCAAAATATAATTGTAGTATAATCTCTCCGTTACCCTTTTTTATTTTCGCACTATTTTAAGTTGTATTCTTTTTTGTCTTTTAGCCGTGTCTTATTTTCTGTATTTCAATTATCTTTTACAGGTGTTGATAATGGCTTGAGCTTGAAGTCGAAACGTTCACTAATTAAAATGATTTTTAAATCAGCTGTCTTTGCTATCATTTTTATTTTTCATTCAATAAATTTTGAGTTTATGCAAACTTGGTATTTCATACGAGCCTTTTGGCTGTCCTCGCAGATTTTAAGACAGTTCTGAGTTTTGACTGGTGGAAAACCTAACATCGTTTTTCTTCGGCCATTTTTTATGACGTACATTTTTATCAATATCTCCTTTCAAAGATGTATGAATAAAATAGAGAAAAATGTATCTCCCTAAATAATAATTCAATTAAAATGTATAACCATTCGTTGTACTTAAAAATCAGTTCATTTCTTAAATACACGGAAGACAAGTGAACTCGGCAGTTTCAGCTATCGCATGTGGTGGTTGTTGCGCACAGGTCTTTCATCAGACCTGATCACCTTCACGTTTCTTCTTTTCGTTGATCCATATTCTAAGATATGATCCCGGGTGGGTTCAGTGTCCTGGCTGCGATCATGCGTTATACATCTCTACTGTTCATCGAGAGGATTTTGACGGAAACATGATCGGCTAATCTTCCCTGGCTGCCCAACTACCTCCCTGCGCTTCACATCTGCTTCGCCTGTTATAACCCTTTATACAACTATTGTTTAGATGGTAGGTTTCACATGGATGAAATATGCTGAAATCCCACGTATAATGTCATTGTTATCCCACTCCTGCCACCATTGTTATACCGCTTTATATTTCGGAACGTGATTATACCGCGCCGATGCAACATTGTTTTGATGGTAGGTTTTAAATGGATGAAATATGCTGAAATCCCACCGCTGTCACCAGTTGTTATGATGCTCTATATTTAGATGACATTTCCACCGTTGGACATCAGTGTTTGACGCTTTATTTTGGAAAGGGATTATGTCGCATCGATGGCGCATCAGATGTTTCAAGCCTATTCGTGGTTCCATCACTGTAAATCTTTGGTCGTCTTGGCATTTAGTTGTGTCACTTTTTTATGTTTTTGTTAATCAAAGTTACACGAGACTTTTCAACGTCTACGTCATAACATTAATTTTTTGATTGACACGCTGCCACCACCCTCAGGAGAGGGAATATAAGTCGTAACGATATTCATTTAGTACGAAGAATTGACGTTAATTCAGTTATAGTTAGTAGAGCAACCTTCAAACGTAATCGATACTTTTTCTCGATCCTTAATGGAAAATTTTATTAGACCTGAATCACATCAATAAGTTTATTAGTTATAAGATGGTCACAGAATCAATTTAGTGTAACCGACACTGTACGTTGTCTAATACCTCGAAACGAATCTACGCACCTAGCTTACATATAAAGTAATATTACGTACGCATGCCGGAGGCAAGCATCTATAAACCAACGCGTAGAATGGCTAGCACGACCGATGTCAAGAGAAATATGGGTACACGTAAAAACAAAAATTCATCATTTACTTGGATTCCGGGAAGATGATTACAATGGGCATAGTGACTGTTTTTGCGTTAATAAGTCACTGATACAATAGAGTCAACGACAAGCCTAGCCCCTAAAGGCATGCTGAGAACTTTCTCACTCAATCAGAATCAAGCCACGAAAGAGGCCCTCGCGTCCTCCAAAGAGGGTGACGTCCTTCCAATACCTGTCTTTACAGAATGGTTACTTTACAGTCTTACGACGGATTAATTCCATGCGCAAGCGGTTTCGTTTCAGTCTAGCGCATTAAATTATATTTATAATAGGAATATCAATCCCAAATAATTGGAATGGTAATCTAATTGACATTATGCTGTTAAATTTGATATAAGTAATAATTATACCATAACCTTTCCCGATGTCGGCGTTTGGCAACTCCTTTGGCTAGACGACGACCTTCGTTCATTCGTCGTCTTGAAGTCGATGTGACGAAGGTGATACAACCGGCCGTTAGCGTGTGGTATTTCGACAGGTAGAGGCCTCAAGGCTAGTACGATCCATTCAAACAAGTAGAGCGTCCTCCACTGTATGCTCGTTTCTCATATATTATCATCGGGATCATAACACGCTACTCGAGATCGGCTGCTGAACTGATGTGAGTCACTGTAATGGTCAGCGCCACAAATTTACGTTAATGATGACTGTAGCAGCTCCACAGAGCCTGTCTCGCTTACTTGAAATAAGGTGAGAATTTAAAATTCATAATGTTGCCACAAATTGTCTAATTTAATTCTTCATATTTTTATTGCAGTTATTAATGTTAAATTTCGTGTTCTTGTGCTGAAGTTCAATAATGTAACACTACATTTAAAAATAATTAAATTTAACTTAGGATTAGTGTATTTACTATCACTATAATTTCATTAGTCTCAAAAACTATTCCTCATAAATGCGCAAGTTTAGCTCATGTCCCGTCCATTACTTTCTACTCATGCCCCAATACATTAATACAATATCTCAATTTCGAAATTTACATTTTTAGTCCTACGGACCCATTTATAATATGGCAAGTGAAATATTTCTATTGAGCAGATTTGACCTATATTTTAACCAACAAATTTGTGAACAGTTTTATCATAGAAAAACGTGTTCAGATTGTTAATTACTTATCCTCTCGTGACGCTTATGGCGTCGCTGATCTTCAGTTTCTCCTCTCTTTCGGCGCATTCCCAGGATTTGGCCTTAATTAATGCAATTAAATTAACTAATTTTAATTTTTAATGATTCCTATCCCTCCGTCACTGTCCAGATTCGATTTCATTGTCATCAGTTGAAGAAATAATTAAGCCATAAGCAAACCCTAGATAGTAATGCTAAACTGTACTTTAGGTGTTTACATCATCCATAACCAAATTTGTCAACATTCAGAGGAATATTTCAAATTTGGTTTTTACCGGTTATCCGTTCGGCCACCTATCTGCTCTTTAAACTATGCTGGACCTGAGAATCAGTGAAACGAGGTAGTTTTGTTTGGCGTTTGACGAAGTAAAACAATGTTTAAATATAATTTATGATAGAGGTCTTCGAATGAAATGTCTCATAGTACTTATCAAATTCTGAACTTTATATTTATAATATTTCTTTCTTCGCAGATACAGTTAGCGACGAAATTATTCACTCGCAACTCGTCTTTCAAAACTTTCTAGAATTATTCAAAAACTATTGTTGCCAAAGGCCTAAGATATTCACAGGGTGTGAAGCACATGTTAGTGGCAATAATACGAAGTTTCTCGAACAAAATGTTATGTATGAAAAATTTAACAAGCTGAATTTCAAAACACGATGAGACAAAATTATTCATACAGTGAGTAGTATTTCACTTTATTGAAGTGAATCTATCATTAGCGTACATTTTTGAAAATCATTTCATCTTCATAACATTTGGAAACCTTTTATTATAGTTTTGACAAGTTCTTCCGTAGTTTCAAATGAAATATTGTTCCATTCTTCAATGGCGATGTGTTTCAATTCTTGAAGATTCTTTGCAGCTCTTTTGTTGATGTTGACTTTTAGTTCGTGCTACAAATTTTCAATAGGATTGAGACCAGGACTCATCGAAGGCCATGGCAGCACATTATCATATTTCTTTGGAACCACCTAGTTGAAGACTCGGCCGTGTGCCTTGGGTCATTGTCTTGTTGAAAAACCCACCGCCTCCCAAGTTCCAACCTATTAGCTGATACGTTCAGGTTTTCGGACATAATAGAACTATAGTCATCAGAGTTCATCTTCCCTTCAATTCCAACCAATTTTCCAGTACCCTATGCGGCAAAACAACCCCAAAATAAATCAGTGATTTACCTCCGTATTACGTCAACCCTTACGCCAACGCTCTTCAAGTCATTGTGCCCTATAGGCTCGATTTTGGTTTCGTCGCTCCATAATACTCTCTCCCAAAAGCCTCTGTCCTAATACAAGTGTGACTTGGCAAAGTTTAAGCGAGCAGCAACATGACATGGTTTATGGAGTGGAGTCCTTCATGGTCGGCGTCCGTGTAAATTGGAACTCTGATGACTATGTTTCTATTTTTTTTGGAAGGAGGTGGGTATTCCAACAAGACAATGATTCAAAGCACAGGACCAAGTCTACAAGTAGCTGGCTCCAAAGAAATATGATGAATGTGCTGCCAAGGCTTTCGATGAGTCCTTATCTTAACCCAATTGAAATTTGTGCCACGAATTAAAAGTCAACATTAACAAGAGAATTCCAAAGAATTTTCAGGAATTGAAACGCATCGCCATTGAAGAATGGAACAATATTTCATCTGAAACTACAGAAAACCTTGCCAAAAACTATAATAAATGTATTTCAAATGTTATGAAGATGAAAGGTCACGCTATTGGTTATAAAAAATGTTCTCAAATGGTAGAATCACCTCAATACTACCCATGTGTTATACTACCCACTGTATGAAAAATTTTGTCTCATCGTGTTATGGAGTTCAGCTTGTTAAATCTATCAAAAATAATATTTTGTTGTAGAAATTCGTATTATTGTTACTACTATGCGCTTCACCCCCTGTAAAAATCATATACCTGTGGCAACAATGGTATTTGAGTAATTCGAAAAATTTTTGTAAGACGAGGGGTGTGCGAATAATTTCGTCGCTAACTGTATGTGTGGAATCTGGCTATAGATGTGGAAGGGTCCTACCTGGACCCTTGGTCCCGGTAGGTCCTGGCAGAGAACCCTGCCCGGTAGAGAGCCCTAACCGTATGTCTCACATGTGCGTCCAGCGGTCTCATGTTACGTAAGGTTGTGAGTAGCAGTGTTTAAAAACGACTTTAATACTCGAAGAATAATTGTATCATTCCTAAATAGTGTGAAAATGTAAAAGCATGATAATATTTTCCTTCGTATGCTTTAATCTCTTGTGAAAAAGATGGTGAAATAAATGAAATCCTTTTCATTCACACCGATGCGTAAATAAACAATTTACCAAGAGGTGAATTGGCAGTGAACGTGTTAATTTGCTCATTTTCCTGTTTCCAGGCCAAAATCCTAGCTTTCTCCACTAGGATAAATGTTTGTAAACCATGTTTAAACCCGTTGGAGGCTTGTCATAGGCCGGAAACACTGTAGCTCCAAAATCCTGGGCACAATGGTCAAGAGCAAACTTCTACTAAATCCCTCCTCGGCCTCTCGAACAACACTGGGTGAGCAGGCTTTCCGCATATGGTCCAAAGACTTGAAGCGAAAATGTAAGCAAGCTTGAATTGATAAATTCTTTTATTTTTCAACCAATGGACATGAACTTCAGTAGACTGGTAAAACGCAGGAAAAAAATGGGGGTTATCTTAGGCAAAACTTTCGACTCACTTCATAGTGTAGTTACTATACTTTAGTTACCCCTCAAAACTGTCAAGCATTTCTAGGTCAATTAGAGCTGAAATTCTATCTAATCATTTCAAGTGTTCAGTAATCCTAAGATGTACCAATGTAAATTTAACTTATAAAAAGTTCCATCTTCTCCGTCCTGTTTCACCAATACGAACTGCAGGAGAAGGTTTGTAAGGCCGCTACCTCACTTGCCCTAATGGAATTCTACGGCGGAGGTAGCACCATCATAGCCTTACGATAGAAAATGAGTTACGGGAAAGAAAATGGAATTTAAATGGGTGCCCGGCAAGCCCTACTCCTACTACTAATTTTGCCCCATAGATATGAAACAAGTGTCATTTAAAAGATAAAATTTGAGCTACAACGCCGAGGTGGGAATTTTTGAAACTCGTTTTGGTTTTTGAAGATATTTTCAATAAAAATCAAATTTTTTCCCATATAAACATGATTTTTTGAGTTTGATGGCCTGTCGTTTTTTACCTAGTTCGACAATCTCAAACTGCTACCTCAGTGTTGTTGCCCTATTTTTCTTCTCTCAAAAAAACATTACTTCAACTCTACGTCAAAAACTGTAGGTGTAGGATTTGGCGTGAGGGAAATTTAGGTTTCCACGGAAGCAAAAAAAAAAACAAAATGTTATTTTTCACAAACAAACATTTTGTTTGTAAGTTAATAATTTGTTTCGTTAATTTTTTGGCATGATTAAAAAAGTTTTAAAAGTTTTTTTTTTCACGGATAAAAATATCTGTTCAAAAATTTTGTTTACCAAAACATCTCCCTCTCACCACCTCTCACCATAGTGAGCGTTCTATTACGTGCACGCCAGCAAAATTTATTTTGGATGTTCAGCATATGTGAAGCTTCAATTTTAAGTAAAAAATGTTTGGTTCAAAGATTGTTTGTGCCTAAAAAAGGGTGTACTGTGTCCATAACATGGATGCCTATGGGAGTGCACACACTGAAAGCAGCAATCTAGCGAGCGAGAAAGACTGAAGATTGGCTGAAGTGAGAAAGCGGCTCAAAGAAGGATTCACGCTCGAGAGCTGCAGCGACAAGCCTCTTTCCATCAGGGTTGCCATATTGGCCTTTTTAAAGGCCAAATATCACAAATCTGGCTTTTTTTGAAAGCGTTTGGCTTCGAAATTTTAAGGTTGGCCTTTTTGTTAAATTTGGCATTTTTCTGGCTTTTCCAGTCATTTTCGGTTCTTGTGGCGCACAAGGTTTAAAACGGAAACGTGGCAGTCGTATGCAGAGCCACAGGATCAGCTAGATCCTGCTGAATATTACTAAATCCTTTACGAATATTACATCAAGTAATCAAAGGAGAATTTGCAGATTTGCATAGACTGCATTTAGCGCAGGATTGTATCAACATTGGTGAATTATTATAATAGACTGAAAGCAGGAAGTCATTTTGAGGGTGATGTGATTCCTTAAGGCACTATGCAGTTTTGGCGTTCTCTTTGTCAATTCGTTTTCTGTTTTCTCAAAAAACGTTCTCTTTGTCGACAGCGGTCAAAACAAAGCCCAACATTAGATTACGAACTAGAAAGCTCGATGCAAAAGTGCGAATCCGGGCATATCTCATCAATAGTTTTCTTTGTTGTAAGGACTTCAAAATGGCCTCAAGAATTCAAGATTATCTCAAATCGAGCATCTAATATCAACGGAAATCAAGGACCCAGCTCTCTAGTGCTGTTTCTCCCTCTCAAACTTCTGCTGAGATTGAAGAGTCAAAAGAATGTATGTTATTCCTTGAAGAATAGTGTAAATTAGGTCTATTTTTCCTTTGTATTTAAAACTTATAATGGCAAGTAGAATTATGATACTTTTAAGGTATCTACCTGCTATATTAGTTTCCCTATAAATTAATTTGGCCTTTTTCCTGGTAAAATTTGGCCTAAAATTCCGTTGGCTATCTGGCAACCCTGCTTTCCATAGCCTCTGACAGTGCGCAGCAAGAATTCGACGAATAAGGTGCGCGACTGAAATCCTCCACCATAGACTGAACTCCTGAAATCTGAAGATTATGCTGTACTGCGCCTTTGGAACTCAAAATATCAGAGAGCACAGTGACAGATTACATGTTTCAAAGCAATGGGATGAAATAGAAATGAAACTCAGAATTAAGAACTCATGCCTGTACCGCTGATCTATCCTACAGTCCAATCTCCATGACAGTTAGGCCCGAACTGCGGTCTTTTGGTGTGTGGCAGTTCTCGCCTCACATCTTTCATTCTCGCCTGCTTCCTCGCTTTCTGTCTCTGGGTGTGTACGCACCCAAAGACTCGCTGAGAAGGTCGTCAGATGTCACCAGCGACAGCAATCGACTGTATAACCGACTCGTCGCATGTTACATACGTACCTCGTTTCCAAACCATTTTACCGGACCAGTCCGAATTTTTTTGCTGTGACTGTCACTAAAAATTCGGCAAAAAATTCAATTTTGTAGTTCATAATACTTATTTTGTTATCTTATTTTTAGCTGGATGGCAGTACTGTGAATAATTTGCTCCTGTATGAAACATTGTTAATGGCCTTTTCTCAACGAAAAAACATATGACTCAAACTGACAAACTGGTGCCAACATAAATTTTTGGAGCACTAGGCGTGATGATAAAGATTTCTTCAGGAGGAACTCCTGTCTGCTTATCTGCTCACGTTGACGTGAGCAGATGTTACATTTCGATGGGATATATGTATACGCATCTTTGGGTCAGTATCCTGTAAATAAAATCAATGATTTGCCTAAGGTAATGCTCGCATTGAAATTATTTTATGATGATAAACTGCTCTCCAAAGCTTCTGTGTACATCGATAAACTCCATTTGTAGTTTTCATGAAATCCACTGAAAATATTTCAGAATTAGTTTTTCCTAATTCATCCGTCTACTTCTAGAAGACACTTATCAAATTTAGAATCATTCATATCACGAACTTCATATAACTCGAGTTATGTTTCGATTTCCCATTTTAATGCATAATCTATACTTCAAATTTTGAAGTCATTCTTTTCTTTCAAATTAAACCAGGTTGGAGGCTTTTGGAATTCTGCAGGGGAATGTAAATTTCAAATAAATTAATAATGAAATAATGTGAAATAGTTTAACTATCGGGGCTGCATTTCCTTAGAAGATATGATCATATAAGAAAAGACTCGAGAATAAGAAATGAGGAACTTAATTTGGCGTATATCTGCGGGACTGGACCAGCGATTTCAAATGCTTTTTATAAGGCAGAGATTTTATTATCACATTTAATTGACGCCATTGTACGCCAAATCAGGAGCTCTCTCACTGAGTTCAATCTTCATGAACTGTGAACTAGTCTCCGTCAGTTTCATTTGTCATGATGAATTCATTTTCAAGCTCTCAAGATTCTCACGAACGCGAAAAGATTCATGATTTTGCTAATTGAGGGTGCTGCTCGTCGGCAAGCTACATTACTGTTACGGGGACATTTCAGTGAAAAATGATATTCGGACGTAAAATTTTCGATCTGTGGAACACATAAATGAATTTTTTTCTTTTTCTAATAAATTATTGCCTTCAAAACTTTAAGCTCCTTTTGCACTTCTAGCAACATTTTGCTCCCACATCCTGGGGTAATGCCCGACGTTTGGTTATGCCTCATATCCGCTTTTAAAACTCCATATCCGGTCGTGCATCCCCATAAAAGACTTAAAGAACAACTCGCTCCACAAACAGCATTCCTGCAGCGTCCTCCGCCGAAGGTTGTGTGGGTAGGTTGTGATAGTGTATATTATTGCATCGTTATAAGATAGAACTTGGAAATCTGATGGATAAATGATGCACAGTATCAGCTTGTTATGTTGTAATTTCATGCCGGTGGACGATGTAATTGTGTTGAATATTACCAACTGTATTGAGCGATGTTCTCGATTAATGTTCAATAGATTTTTAAAATATAAATAAATTCTAACTTTACGAAATGAGATTTAAATGTATTTTGGCCGATAAATGTTCTTGTAACGTAAATTTATTAATGGTTATTTCCGTTCCCATTTAACTAAATGATGCTCATGATCAAGCTCTTACGTGCCCCGTTGAACTCATTGCAACTTTGATTTACGTTTTTCCCTACAGTGTGAAAACTTCCCGTGGTTGTAACTGTCAAAAACCGAATAAAAAAACTGTATTTTACCGTTTGGCCCGAAGTACCGTTTGTGCAGTCGTAAGCGGTGGAAGACCGTAATTTAAGAGAATATATAGTTTGTCTCGCTGCCCGACCGTGCAGCTAAACTTTCCGAATAGACGGACACTAAAGACATAGACTTTCCTGGCACCCTTTATAGGGGTCAGGTAACGCTGTAAGTTATAATAAATTAATGAAAAGCGCAACAAAGTACAGGAGGCTCACCTGAAGGTTCTTCATGAACTTCGAAGATTCTATTCAGGCGAATACATCTCCAGTAAGCCGGCCATCTTGAACACTAAGTTCCAGAAGCAGGGGTCGGTAAAGGTCCGAACCCGCAGAGCACTATTGATGCACCCGCGAAGACGGTCCTGATGAATCTGAGTTGGCCACGTGCGCGGCCTCCTCTTTAGGTTGCTCGAAAACGTTGCCGTGGCTTCGGACTCGAGCAAGAAGATTTAATGAACGGTTTTAATTAGTTCATTAATATAAGTCGCCAAGGAAGTGAAGCACCCCCGCCATTGTTCCGCTTTGTCATTAATTATCAGCGTAATTGCTCTTTTTAGGCTTAGTGTATTTAAATTAAGCCCTTGTCCTTTATTGAGCAAGGTGTTGGCTCTCTTGCCTAGGACTTCAGCAACGAGCAATGGCTGGATTTGCGACAAGTTATTGCATTTTCAGCAGATTTTATACTGAAAGATTATTTAAACTACAAAGTTACGTAAGGTTATTAACTGTACGATGATTAAAAACCATGACAAGTAAATATAACTTTTGAGATAATAATTCATAACCTTATAATTTTTACTATTTGAGATAGAAAAAACCTCATTCCTCAATGTGTCCGTGTTATTTTAGTAGACCTGAAATATTTCAAAGACAAAAACAATGATGTTTTCTTTACGTATAGTATTATGTCGCATGAAATGCACCATAAAATATTTAAGTTAAACTTGCACCAATTCATGAATATAGTTGGAACTAATTTCCCGCAATGCAACGGAGTTAGCGCAGTTGTTTGAACGACAGATTTCGTGGAGTAGATTTAGCAATTGAATATTATGAATTATTTTGGCCGTGAAACCTGAATGATAGGCTAAGAATATATTCTCATCGCCTAAGTTTGTTTCCCATGGTACGAATTGTTCATTAGTTAAAAAGTCAGTTTCCGTCATGGTCTTTTTAACGAGTGGTTATTACATCTTATTGTGGCTTAGTGTCTGCTTCTTGACAGCCGGCTTGCGAAGTTACTACACAGGCGTTCAAATATAACGGTTTTTATCAGATCAAGCAGTAGTTACATTATTTCGGAGTTTTAATTCAAGCTAACCATTTCTCTCATCTCTTAAATCATTTATATGAGCAACATTGTATTCAATATTAGATATTGTGCTTTATATCTATATTTTCCAACACCTGGTTAAACAACTCATTCTCCTGTACATTTTAAATTTCAGTGTCTTGTAAATGAAATTTAGTAGTTTTTTTATTTCTCAAACTCTAGTTTAAATTTACTCTCGACTTATTCAAAGGTGCACTGAATAGTTTTCCTTCATGCTCAATGTACTGGGTTATTTAGATGTTTCTTAATTAGTGTATTGATATTTATGTTTAAAAAAAGCTCAAAATGAAATATACTTAACAATGTGCAATTATGTATAATTGTAAATTTAACTTATCCTGCAATAATTCATGAAAAAACAAGTAGAAATTGAAAATTTCTCAAGAATTACCTACATTGACATTCCTTATGGTCAGGACGGTCAACTTTCTTCACATTTATTAGTCTATTATACAGGAAAATGTATATTTAACATGTAAAAAAAATGCAGTAATATGGTATTCATGAGCTAAAAAATGTTCCTATGTATGATTCGTGCACGAATAGTGGTACAATGATTAATACAGTGAGTTCTTATTTATTCTTTTATTTAAGATATTTTGCTATACAAAAGGTCTTAACAGCATTTGCATTCTTTACCAATACAGTTGAAATGGTGAATTGAGCAGTATAAGGATTATTGTTAAGAACACAAATCTGGTAAAATCAACCTGAACATGTCCCTATTAAATGGTGTATCAAACTTCAATGGAACATGCAAAACAAATAGAATAAACAAAAAATAAGTGTGAGGGATACTGAATTTCATTCAATATTAAATATTCTACCATTTGTTTGCTTACCTTATCGTCATCATGAACCCTGCTTTGATCAAGGATTTGGCCAAGTTTCATAAATTGTTCACATATAAAGTAAATGTATTTTTGTTTTGTTCAAAAAACTAGAGTAGATGGCAATGCCATGACTTAAGTGAATACATTGAGGAAAATTAGGAACCATTGTAAAATTGTTCACAGTGTTCATTCTAATGTTGAAAAACTTGAGTGAATTATGGGGTCCTTTTTTAAATTTCGTGTTAGAGGAAAAGGATGTTTGTGAGCTGGAACTTTGACATTGGTAGTGCTGCGGAAACGAGTTATGAAAAATTTTAAGTAGAGACAGCCATAATCAGGAAGTAACCGAAGTTTTCAGAATTTTATTAATAAATTAAAAATGTGTGACTTAGCTTCTTAGTAACGCACAAACTAAATTAGTAAGAACTTCAAGAATACGATATCGGAAAAGTATGGCCTAACTAGTAACATTTTCGGAAATCAGGTCTCGTTTCTTGATCTCAAGTGATACCGAATTTTCAGAAGCCGTTGGGTTTCATCTGCAATCTGCTTCTATTTATTTTGTTGTGTGGATGATGAAAGTGCATCACTGAAATGTAAAAGAAATTTGAACATATTGCATCCATTTACTAATCGGCAAATAATATAAATATGATACGACCTACTTGGGCTACGTAAACTTTTGAAGTCGGCGTAATTTTGAGCTTGTATAGAATTCAAATTCTAAACACCTGAAGAGCAATTATTTTCAAATAACCAATAAATTGAAACAACTTCAAAACTAGAAGCAATGACCATAACCGGGGAAAATGTGACTGTTTTAATGAGTGTACAGATTTCTTCTACATTAGGTAGGTATTTGGTTTCACAGACTAGGTGCCCTAATACATTCATTTGCAAGTATAGTTCAAACACCGTCTGAATAAATTGTTTTTCCACTCTAATTATGAAAACGCATGATGATGCTGGGACCATTTCTTGTACTGCGATAGATCCCCGTAGAAGAACAATAGTCGCCTTGCAGAAAAAAGAAGAGGAGCCATGAATATTGATGGTGTCCCCCAGGGGGGAAAATGTGAGGTCCTGAGCTGCGAGTTAGGCAGACCTTATTTTTTGTTGAAATAAAGTTTTTTTTTTTGTTAAGAACCATCTGTTTTCAGTTCACTGCTGTCCTTCTCTTCAGCACCTCTGACTTTCTTCTTCAACTTTTACATTGTTTCATAATCTTCCTTCTTATCTTACTGTTTTAAGCACTCGGATTCCTTTGCAGGAACACCCTTTGTGCATAGATTCCACATTTTTTCTACTCCATAATAAATGGTGATTTCATCCTTTGTCACGAAACATAATGGTCTACGTATTGAGGACTATAAACCCCAGTAGTAGAAGAGGAAACGGAAAAGATAAGAGAGGAAAGATTCACAGAATGAGGAAATTTAGGACATGTTAGAAAATAATAGAAATTGCATGTGAAGAAATTGCTGACACGTCAACCACACCAATGCACCTATATAAATACGGGACACTGAAACTACAAACAGCACATTTAAATTTTATGAATGAACACGTGAGTAAATGTTACACAGGAAAATTTGGCAAATGTAAAATGATCACAAAGCGCAATGAATTGAATAAAACACCATTAAAGAAAGGTGCTACCGCAATGAAACTACTAAAAAATGCTATAAAACGCACTGCGCGCACAACTCACAGCAAAAGAATTCCGAAGGAGACAGAAGTCTCAAAAAAGAAATCTTGAAATTATGTATCGTTTCTTGATCTCAATTGACACCGAATTATCAGAAGCCGTTGGGCTTCTGTATTGTTGGGTTCAATTAATATCGCATCCGCGACATTAATTGCCCACACAAAGATAGCACGGTTATTACAGTGAACACAGTATTTGGCGCACGTTAACTACTAACAAATCTGGGGTACTTTTCCACACACATTCGTTGAAACACCAGGTTTTCACCTATCCAAATAAACTTGCACATAACCACCTAATGAGCTTAAGCTCGTGTTACACGGTGGTGTGCACGTCAGCGCTGTTGAGTGGCATCGCGTAGCTCCTCCCATTTCCTCTTTTTCTGTAGCAACTATGCTCATTCTGGCATTGTTCGCGCGAACACGAGTGGCAATTTTGTTATGGCTCTTCGCACGGTCCGTGAGCATGAATGCCAGTGCTTGCACTTTAGGGTAATATACCCCATTTTAGGGTAATCAGGTGTTGTCTAGGGTAGAGTTTAGAGTAAAGCAAAATTCCTTGATTTAAGGGTAATTCGACTTCTGTCGGGGTAGTGCAGCAAAATTGTAGGGTTATTGCCCGTTTTCATTACCAATATCAAGTTTGCTCTCAAGTACTACAAATTACCTTGTGAAAGGTACATTGCGAAAGTACGCTACCGAAGAATTTATGAAAATGTTCAATAAGAGTCACATTTGGAACAAGCTTGCCCGAACTCGTTATTACTTTAGTCTTTATTGCACACTACGATAAGGCCCAAATTACTGTGAACATCGCTGCAGATCTCTCTTCAGTTCAGTGTTGCCAGATTTTCTGCATAAATAATGCCTTGAATAATAACAATTAATGACAATAATTAAAGTGATATGCAACTTGATATAATGTTTGGCATTTTATATTTTCTAGCCTTGCACAACTAACTCGTAAATGTATCAAGATTTACACCAATACATCGGTCATAGTCGTTTACTGAAATTGGACAGCTATGTAACGTGTACAGAACAACACTCCCCGAGCCGAGGGTGTCGTAACTAGGTAGTTTTGTTTCAGTCGAGTGCATTTAACTGTCTCAGGTGATGTCACGTGCAGTCCTGCATCGTGACAAAATGGTTGGTTACTTGCGTCACAGAAAATTGCCATTATTAAATAGATTCTGTGTACGATAAAGATGCTACATCACCCATGAAGGAAAGTCAAATTTTATCGTCTGTTAAGCCCTTTTCACGAAAAGGGAAGGAAGGATAGAGAAGCGAACAACTGTTCCGAGGATGGTTAGAAAAGTCTCAGTCTTATACCTCAACTAAGGATATGGCATACTGTTCTATATGCTCAACTATCATTGCGTTTGGTAAATCTGAGATTATTCTTCATGCTTACACTCGACGCCATAACAATCTCTCAGTGCAGAGAAGGAAAACACAAACTATTACTTTGTTCATTTCATCACACGATCCAATTGACAAAGCAAGTATAAAACTTGAATTGCCGATTTGTGCAAATCTTTCTGAGCATGATTTTCGTATTTCGTTACTACTGAAACAATTTCTTAAAGAAAGTAAGCTTAGGGAAACGAAGAGTTTCAAAAATTAATAGACTATGTTTGGGTAAACATCTACTAAGTGATCTTGTCGCTGTCCTTAATGAAGTTTATATTCTGTAATAATTGATGAAACCACTGATCGCAGTAAAGTTTAACAGCTCGGAGTCATCGTCCAATAATGAAGTGAGAGTGCAATTAAAAGCTCCTCTGTTGATCTTGTTGAAAAAGAGGATAGCATAACCAATCGATTGTTTACTACACATATAAAAGGTTTCAGTGATAAAAATATTAAATAGAGTGACATTGTAGGGTTCTGTTCTGACACGACAAACGTTATGATTGGATTCCAAACATTCTGTGGCTTCTTTGTTATAAAAAGGACATTTTGACTTCATAGAAGAAATGTTGGCTTGGTGGAATTACAGATATTGGGGGTGAATAAAAAAGCTTGAGAGATAGAAACCGAGGTTCTTCTTCCATTATTCTTGGCACTAGGGCTTACTAACGTAGGACTCCGATTCTTGGAGGAGCTACAAGTATTCGACTGTAGGCTTTTGGCTTTTTTGACATGTAGGCTTCTGTCTCAAAATAATCCAGCCATGGGCCGATATTCTTAATTGTAACGAGGCTCTTATTGGTAATTCAATAAGGCTAACTTTGAGCCTTGAGCAACATCTGCTCCGCCTTACTCAACGCAAATTTTCTCCATGCGGAGTTAAATTCGGACCAGTTGAGTATACTGATTGGGAAAGTCATCATTCTTCATTCAGTGCATTACATTCTTTGCCCCGTTCTTTGCAATTGCACCGAGAATTGGGGTGTATTTGAACTTATTTCACATCTAAATTCCTCTAATTATTTTTTAGTACAAAAATTGTGAAACTGTGTTTGTGTTGTGTTCCATAAATAAATGTTTCATTCATTACTTTGCCGTTCATTCCCTCTTACTATGCTTTGCTTCGCTCTGCTAGTCAGGAATAGATCGCCTGGCCTCATACTTTACGCTCATTGAACAGAGCTTGTAACTAGGTAAGCATACAAAGAAGATAAACTATAGTGAAAGCAATATAAAATGTTGCACGTATCGTGACACATATGACTTCGTAGAGTCAGAGAATTACATTTTCTTATATCCGCATGACCCTGATTTTGTATCATTTCTACACATATACACATGGAAACATTCAATATTTTCATAGATTACCAGCAATGGGCTTAATTGATATTTCAGGGTAATTTATGCAGTTTTAGGGTAATCTTGAACAAAGTTTAAGGGTAGGAACTTTCGCACTCGTGGAAGCCCTGATGCATGCAGAGGCTGATGCCAGTAGTCAATCAGACTTTGTATACGAAGTGGTTTGTGATACGCTGTTCTCTCCCTTCACCAGCGCCGCTTGCTGACTGCGGAAGGCGGTCGACAAAACTATTCATAGAAATCTTGAGAGCGCACTTATGTTTATGGAGTGAGAAAAGTACCAACTATAGAGATATATCTTTTTGAAACATAGCACTGAACCAGATCGTAGAAGAAATGAAGCCAGCGATTGAATTAACTCCTGAGTAAACAAAGAAGAAAAATAAACACACTTCGGTCGCAGTTCAGGCGAGAAAACAAGACTGAAGAATATTCCCAGAAATCAGGTGCAGGAACTGACGAAATGAATCCAAATTGTGATGCTACAGCCTGATGATATTCTTAGACGAAGGTGACATTCATTGCGCCTCTGCTTCATCACTGAATGACATTCTTCATTCTCAGCACGATGTAGGCAACAAATTAATTCTAACACATGAACTACTGCTTCTCCTGTTCCCTGCTTAAAAATTTATATAATGAGCTACTTTCGGAAGTTCAAAATAACAGTAGCGCGATTTCAGTTACCATAATTTGCAATGCCATGAATTGCAGAAGTCAAAAATGACGGAAATTAGTATAATATACACAATTTATATTTTTTCATGAGAGTAAGTGTACAAGTATAAATTTAAATTATACTGCTACGTAGAAATATTCAATGTATAATTTTAATATTCATACATATAATTGTTAAAAATACGATCAGTACAGTGTTACAGTTTGCATGTCAGCCTGATGACTAAACTAAGCATTAAATTATCGAACTAAAAACATAATAATGTCGTGATAGACATTTCTTCACTAAAATCAGCGCCATTCTTATGTATGATGAAATATTATTTGTGATGGTATGTGCTCTTAAAATTAAAGTTATTTGTACCAACGCTCATGCAGCAATTATGTGTACTAGTGCCTCAGCATTACCAGTATTGAATGCTTTTTATATTTACAACAATCTGCATTTCACCGTGCAAAAAAAACTTGAATTGCAATCAAGTGTAGTTGCATCCACGGGAGCAACGCATTTTAGAGTACAGTTTTTAATTGATTATATATGACTTTGATATTAAACTATGTTAATTTTTTAATTCTGTTTTTAGATGGTATATGTATTTAGCTGGTATTAGAACCCTGAAATAACTTCAATGCATTTATTTAACCATTTTCTTATATTGAAATACTGTGAGTTAACCGTTGAAAATTAACATGACTTGAAAGACATATTTTGGTAATTACAATAATTGAAAACAAATCTGACTTTTTGCAGTTTTTTTCGAATGCTTTGTATGTCCTTTGCATTCTTTGCCATGTCCGTGGCTGGCCAATATCGTATCGTGCAATAGCACTGCAGTGTGCTGGTGACGGCGTCCGTCATGACTTCGGAGAACAGAGCACATCTCTCGCGTAACACCAGTGACACTGCTTGCCACCGTCTAATACGGGCTTTAGATTCTGTCTTGCTGATGCTTGGAGAAATGATGCAATCCTCACCACTTGCGCAGGTGCTTTGAAACGCGTAGTATGCACTTTCTGATGCAATTGTTCATTGTTGTGCTGAGGGAGCTTGGTGACTGGGCAATTCTCGACGATTAATCAGGTATTGCTGCAAACTTCGTGATTGCGTGGTTCAAATCGGTGTGCTGAAGGTGCTTGCGAACTTAGAGATTCACGTGGATCAAAATGTACAAGTTTCCGGTCATGTCGTTGACATGCTGTACTTCTCGCCATTTTGCTTCTTACCTTTGGCGGTTATCGGTGCGTTACTAGTGTGCTTGGCACTGATTTCTGGTGCAGTTAGTACGCCAATCTGGCATCATGATGCGTAAAGGCTGGTGACAGAAGCTGTGCTCTTGAAGCATTACATAGGTCTTTTGCTATCACTTTCACTTTCGTGCTAGTTTTGAGCTGTAGTGTACTCGTGCAAGGTACGCCGGCGGATGTGCCGCGCCCCCCACCCTAACGCACGCAATTCCGTGTGCCTCTCCATCGCTTTTACTCCAGAAAAAAGGCCCCATTTTGTTCTTGTACTGAGCTTATATTCTCCACTTCTGCTTTCTTCTAGAAGCTTCGCGAATGTTCTTCGTTGTCCTGATGTATCGTCCGCTGATTGTTCAAACACTCGCATACCTCTGACACGCCTACATCGCGGTACTTTCTCGAGCTCTCATTTGGTTCTCGTGAGGCGGCGCTCTACTCTTGCCTCTACAGCCGCCTTTCGCCCCCTCGTTTTTCAAAGAATGTTGACCGTTGTTCCGGCTTGCTGTCCCACGCTGCCCATCCTTTTGGTTGTTATGCAAGACAGTTACAAATTCCTTGAGCGACCTGGTTAGCGAGAGAATTTAACCTGATAGTTTGCGGACTCTTGGCCAACATAGCACCAGGCATTCCACGAAATGCCTAACTCCGTCGCAATTTTAAAATATATCTGTTTCATTATTTGCTAACAAAATTTATCTTTCGCGTTATCTATTTCGTTACACCTTCCTTTCTTTGAACATCTTTGACGTGGTAAAAAACTAAAACTAATTTATAATCAATCAATCGAGAGTGTCCCAAATTCCAAATGAGCCGAAATGCAAACGTCGTTTGGATTTACGTGATACTTTTCAACAATTTGCTCTTCCACGGCCTCTCTCTTTCTACTTTTGTTTTCATACTGAAATCATGCATCAGAATTTGGTTTGTTTCCTATCTTTTATAGTTTGTATATCATTTGACGCCATTCGTCTCCAGATTGTTTGTTTGCATATTTCACAAGTATTTCAGTATCCATTACTTACGATTTACAATCGCTGCTAGGAATCTTTTTGTTCATTACTCCAGCTACCACACCACCTCGAAGCTGCACTGAATGCCTTACTTTACCTCCCCTCGCTACCACACGCCTAATATGCACTGATATCTCCTTATTGATGGTGAATAAGTTATATTGTTCGTCCTGTTGGATGAGTGCATGCAATTGTGTTATGTGCTGACTACTTTGTGCCTGTTATCACCTATGGGGGCTGCTCTTTACACCCCCTGCATTCATGTCGAAATACAACTGCTGTCTTGTGCCCATCGCATGTGGTAAAAATTCAGCTTTTTTATTATCTTGATTTTGTTTCCCCAAGACAAAGGAGGGAAGGGGGGGGGGGGGTATTATGCGGAGCAAATCTTGTGCATAGAATCCGCATTCCTTCAACGCCATTAAGAATGGTACTTTCATCCTACCTCTTTCTTGAAACGCTTTTGTTTGGAATGTGGGAGCGTTTGGAATTTTCTTTAATGCCTACATAGCCGCTAAATCAATGTCATGTATGGGAAAAGTCGACACCGTGATTCCTAATTGGTGTTTCCGAAAACTGTATTCTTCATTCTTGAAATTTCCTTGTTTTAGAGTGGCCGTCATGGTGTCATGATTTTCGAAAATTGTTCTTCTACTCATCAGTAAAGTCACAGGTCAAGCGGTGCACGTTTTGTGATACAAAATAAAATACAGTTGTCGAACAGTGAATAAAACAATGATTTATTTGCCGTTGTATGACTTTATCGAGAATATTTCAGTTAAAAATCAAAACAAATCAATGTTCAATGCTGAATTTATTTCATTTTACTCGAAAATATTTGCTGTATAAGCTCGCTTCGTTAGGAAACTGGTAATAAACACGTTAAAATTAGAAAACCATCGAGTAATTGTCATTTTCATCGCGTTGGTGAGCGTTCTTTTGTTGACAGAGTTGGTATGGTCAGTAAAATATATCTCTAAAAATGACTGGTTTTATTTCAGCACTGCAATCTCAGCAGTAGGACATGATACTAACTTTGACCAGTAAAGGAGGCGTGGTTATGTGTACTTCTGATATGTTTCATTCTTTTTTGAAGCTTCAACGCGACTTCGGTGATGCGGAAAAACAGTAATTTTTACGGTTTATCATCAACTCGTGGATACCGTCATGAAATTGACTGCTGTTTGTAATACGCCGCAATCATGAAATTTCTGCTTTGCTGAAACCACGAAAAAAATTTAAATTGGATTTAACGCGATTATGTGGTGCGAATTACGGTGCAACACTGTTTTACTTCTATAGAGCTAACTTTTTTCACGGCGATACGAGAGAAATCACGCTTTTTCCCGTTATTCATTTCTCAGGTTAGACCGTTTTTTCTGCGGTAATACCGTAGTCGCACCGGTTTTTCACCGATTTTGTTTCCCAAGTTTTATCGTTTTTTACGTTTTTTAGTCGCCAGCGAAATTGCCAGATATTTTACTGTAAATTTTCAGTTATTTTTTACGGTGTGTATTAGTCGAGAAGATCTTTGTCATAATTTTAGAGTCAGATCAGTTATTACAATATACCTTTTTTCTTTCGATAAGTTTCATCCATCTGGTGAGCTGATAGCCATTGTATCAGTAGTGTTGATATTCGTAAAACCTATTGTTACTGTTTTTGTTTCACATCAGGTTTCATCTCTCGGAACCTTATGTTTCATCCCTGGGTATTTTATTTATCATCTCTCTGAACTCATCTCTCTCATCTCATTTCTCTGATCTTGTACCCTTATAAACCGCCAAATAAACTTACGATCTTTGATGACAATTATTTATGTCCCCCTCATTACACTTTTTGCCTTAATTAACGTAGGTCATGCCTTCAAACTATGGGCCGAGAGCGGCGGGCGCGCAGATGAAAAAACAGGTGTTTTTATTTGTGAGAATTCGTGTTCTGTCTCAAAAAAGTTTTTACTAGCTAACGCCAGAATTTACCTAGGTGTTGACACTTGAAAACATCGTGTTCTTATAATTCGTGTTATTGATTCTTAGCGAGAAATTACGTCGCGCAATACTCGGGTGGTAACTACCGAAGTTTTTCTAAATTTTATCCGGATCCTAATGACAATCTTACTTATACCTTTTACAATTAACTAATGATTGGGTTTTGTTGATTAATATGTAAAACATGTCTTAAATATTTAGTATTGCGAGGCAAAATTGGTATAAGTTTCAGATGTGTCCAACCCGGTTGTGACCTGTTGGATCAGATGGGCGCATCTGGCAGCCTTGCAGTGTGTTAAATAAATCGAGTGGTTTTTAGGACGAATGATAGCACAGGGTGGACGTTTTCTATCGAGCACATAAACTAGATTGCCAGAGTATAATAAATATGTACTCTAGGTTATGAATGGTCTGCATGAAATGAGAAGGATAGAGTTAATGTCTTTTTCGTGGGGGTAGCTCTTTCTGCCGGATTCATTTGGGCAACCAAGTCACAAACTAATGCTTAAATTATTGGCCTGCAACTGTAATTCTACGAGATCATAATTTGCAAAGTACCTCATGAGGCAGTTTCTCGGAAGGTCTAATTATTTGATGTCTTTCATAGGACGAGACGAATTCCTTAACACTGCTTCAAACCAATATTAACGTCTAACCTCCGTTTTGATTTACCGCTTTTGACGTGACTTGAGTGGGCGGAACGAACTCGGTGCTTTAGAACTATTCTCAACGAAAGCGTGTTCTGACTGAAGCTTATGACATTGTATCTCATGACTCACGCCCGAGTTTTTGGGCGAAAGCTAAGTTTCATTTTCTCATATTCGCTCACAGATATGTTAAAATTAAACGAATACACTGGAGTGTACTCACTTTGCTACCTTAGTACACATTTTTTCAAATTTAAATAATATCGTCACATCAAATATGCTGATTTTAAATTGGTGGATTGCACTACGGCAAAATATCTATCCATACAAAAGTTAAACTGATAAGTTACTACTGGTAACATTTAAAAAAAACAGATCATCATTTCGTACTAATCTTCATTTTAAACATAGGAATAAAAATAATAATTAACTAAGCCAACAACTTCGGTCAAAGACTATTTAGTTGTTGCTTTGGTTTTTCTACCAAAGTTACTTTTCGTAGGTACTAGATGACTCTTACTGAACGTCTCAGTAGTATTTTATTCTCCTTCCACAGGTTCCAATTTGCATTCACGTTCCACCTCACTTGTATCGGTAAGGCTGAGGCGTTCTCACGCATGGGCCAAGTAGCGTAGTAAAAAAGTAGGTCTGCCTGCGCTACCGCGGCTCAGACTACATCGGGCCCTCACACATTCAAACACAAAACTCACTATATGACCACACGGAAAGTATTACATGGGTATCGGTGGGTAATTACCAATATTAGTGCCAAAAATAGTCGAAACAATCACAAAGGGAGCTTTGCTGGGCATTTACATACATAAAGGTGTTAGAAAACATTTAATTTGGAGAATTTCTGGAGAATTCCACGAAATATTTCACTAGATTTCTTTGATTGTTCCCTTTATTGTGTCCTTTTATTGTGTTTTGCTTCGCGTTTTTTGTAGCATACCGTAAGATTCGTTGATGTCTTAGCGCACATAAAAAAAAACGTATTCCAACAGCTCGAGCGTGTCGCTTCAACATGTTGTGTGCCTGGGGGTTTGTATTTCACATGTGTCTGAGTTTGTGCTCATGTTTGGCTTGGCTAGGATTTTTCAGTCAATAGTTCGAGGGGCTTGGACAGAGAGTTAGTGTTCTTTGACCACGTACGGCGAAAAAATTTATGGCCGAGCCAAACGGTCCTGTGCAGAGTCGTGGAAAACATGAGCATGTTATGATTAGTAAAGATTTTTTGGGGAGGCATGAGTGGAAGAGCCCCAACGGTCGTAGGAGCCAGGCCACAAGGGTTTGACAGTGATTTGTGACCCACACTTGACACTGAGGGTAACCATAGCAACAATTTTCGGGGCAATGGTGACTTTCGGGAGAAGGCGGGGGTCACAAAAGGCTTGTTACAGCAGTTTAACAACAAATGAGAAAAGACCAGCTCCAGGACCACCAATTAGAAAGGTGTAGGCGGGCACTTATGAAGCCCCGGAGAAGTACGATTGGGCAAGGGCGAATAGGAGGCAGCCCTCAAGCACACTTCGATGTAGCTTATGGAATAGGTTCAGTCTTGCGCCGAGGACCGTTGGAGAAAGTACGAGTTTTGTTACAAATAGGATGTGGTGAAAATAAAGTTATACTGAAAACTACACTGAAAATACATGAAAACATATTGCGTGTGTCGAAATGGAATTATACTTGTCAAAATTAATTGAAATTTCTTTCTTTCCATGGCAGAGGAAAGGAAGTCTCACACAAAGACCTCTGTGATCGAAATATTACTTCAAAAAATAAAGATCAAACGTCGTTGGGCAGGTAAGAGTTACTTCTGGTTGTACAAGAGATGCTGTTCGAAAAATTTGTGATGATAAGTTAATGTCATTTAAAGTAAACACTAAATGTTTAAATGAGCACAATTTTTGCAAAGATGTAATGGGTAAATTTTGTAATCTTCGCAGGAGGGCGGTTCTTTGCAGTTCTCCATAGAAAATCATCGCCTTTGGTTCCATTTCTACATAAGGGGAACCTACATGAAGCTGGGAATACAGTTCGAAAGACATTTGCTGATCTGTAAATAACTCAGAGGATTTGAACTGAAGCTACGCTTAAGAATGAACCGTGTGATTTGAAGCTATGACCGTGTCCTGTGCTGTTGGAAACGTAATGATAAAATAGGTTTTATTCAATCATGTTTAGAGGTGTAGCTATCGTAAAGAGGGCTGGCCGGCCATTCAATTCCGTTAGTGAGGTTAGTGTGTTGCAAAGGGTAGTAGGCTTGAGGAATTGATATTGCAACATTCCTCCTAATATGTCCATTGTATGTTAGCTTCCTAAACGTGTTGGATGACTCACTGCCGTAATCATTATATTATGCGAAATTCGCATGGTGTATGATATACCCAATGTCGGAAGCAACATCTCTCTTCGTCACAGGTGCGCATAAAAACCGCGCTTGCGTAAGTGGTATTCCTTCACATCGGTGAGTACCGTCCTTGTTTTAGTATATGTAACGTACCTTTTTTATTTGATTGTTCGTGTATTTTTGGTATGCCTGTATTTTGTGTATATCAAAATTTCATGGAGGTATGCCAATTCCTCATCTCCGAGAACCCGGTCTCCTTGTTAATGTAAATTAATGAGGGGGGCAGGACCTTAGGTCTCGTGACAAAGGTATCACCCGCTCACTCGGATCAACAAAATTATTGTTCAACCACCACAGTTTCTTCGAAAGCGACTTACTTGTGGTTAGGAGGTGAAGGGTATTGAGGGTATTGAATTGGAATCAATGAAGATAGCCAACTGTTTGATCGTTAAATAGCAATCATTATCAAAGTTGAATCATACAATATCAGTAAATTATGAACACACACACACACACACAATAATAGCTAATGAGAACAAATTTTTCAGTAGCCAAATACTTTTTTTATGAAATATTACGCAAAGTATAGAATAATGTGTTTACAAATTTCAATGTCTCCATCATGATAACATTCCATTAACATCAAAAGTAGCATGTAATTCATTCGTAAGCTTAATTTCTAGACATAAAATCACTTCTGACGGTATCTCAAAGTTCAAGCCTCCGTTTGTTCGGATGTATGTGAATTGCTCATCTGACCAGCCGGGCCACTAAACGGGCTTTGTAGGTTCAGCCATCGTGACAATGAACATCCAATCAACCAAGCTTTGGCAAGTTGCGTGGTGCTATGCCAACGCCCTTCGATTCTGCCGGTGTTGAGGAAAGGATGATGCTGACTAGTTTAAAAGATGATACCATTCTGTTTTACTCTATGTATTACAGAAACGCGATCAATATTTATTTTTGACCCCAAGTCACATTTTCCGTCAATGATTTTATTGAGTCCTCATAATTTTTCTCTCGCTTTATTCTCATACCTCTAATCCAAATTCACTTATTCTAAAACATGCTGCTAACATTTTCTAACCGAAAATGCTCGCATTCTGATGTGATTTTAGGGGAGATTTTTCCTTAGAGTTGTGAATGGTTTAACGGTTTTAATTTTTTGAATTTTAAATATTTGCTTTGAAGGAGTCTTAAAAATATCTTTATTTCAGACGCCCACATTAAAGAGAAAAACCGATTGTAGCGAGAAAAAAAAATTGTCAATGTTGGTTCAAAAAACGTTTAAAATCCTACATATTCTTTGAAGTTGATAATTTATTTGTATATGAAAAAACCTTCCCAGGTTCTTACGCTGTGAACTTCATGACAGAGCGACCTGTATTATCCATCTGTTTAGCTCAAAAAAAATGTGATCTATCACCTCCAGATAATATGAATATTAAATTTCCACTTCCGCTTCATGTTTAGGTTCTGTTCAGAGATTCAAAGGCCACGTTTTAAAAACTATGAACAAAGCTTGTTGATTAATTTTTTCATGCACAATTCATTGATAATCATTCCCTGTGCCTAGTTCTGATTTATTTCAATTTTAACAATCAAAGAATATCGCTAAAGTTAGGGCTAGCCAAGCAGTCGACAGCGCTGTGTTCATGTGGATGGCAGCGCCATCCTAGGGACGGATCTTCGGAAGAATGTCCGTGTTTGAGGCTGGCATTGACGACACGAGGGAGAACCGTAGCAAGACTTAGCGCGCGGTTTTGGCCCTGGAGCACTGGACGCATGTCAGCCCTAAAGGCACAAGCGCGCCCCTAACGACACATTGCAGGGATTTTCAGTGCCGTCACAGCTCAACAAAAAAATAGGCTGTGCTCGGCCGAGTACGCTGTGAGCGTTTGGGAACACCACCTCCCCTTCCTCTTGTTCCCACTCACCTTTAGGCGGCGAGGAATGGAGGAAGAGAATGGCGTTATATTTTTACTGAGAAGCGAGAGGAAATGTATGAATGAATAATTCTAGTTACGCAAGATAATTCGAAATGATGATTCGCAGAAGAGCTGAAAATGAGAGTTAAAAGAAATGCGAACTCTATTACGTTTTAATTTTAAATAATACATCAAAAGTTTCACTTAGATTTTTCTGTCTGTTATGAAAAAATAGCAAAACATACATATGCCATATGTAAAAGTATTCCATTTCGAAATTGTGGTTATTAGGCACTTCAACTACAACTTAAACTCAAATGCGCGATTAAAATTAGGGTTTTGAAACGATAACGAGGATACTGCGTTGATATCGAGCGAGGCACTCTAATTAAATTCTTGCTGTTAACAAAACACAGTAGATACGATAAAGATCAAACACGACGACAGCTAAAGATTTAAGTTACTGCAATCGTCGAGTCTACTGAAATTAAACACTGTTACTGCCATTCGGACTAGAAGACTGTAACTAAAATAAGGTACAGTTCGAACAGCTCAATCCAAAACACTGTAAATGCGATTTAGACACAGGAGCTATACTAGGATTCAGAGCAATGCTTCCTATTCATACAGACCTGAGCATAGAGCTCGAGCTGTTTTATTAATTCGATATCTAGCTCTATTTATGATGAATCGAACGGTAAAGGTGAGTAGCAACTTTGTAATCTTTCGTTCATATCTCTTGGAAAGAGCTATCCATGCTTCGAATAATCATAGGAGATGTGCTGCAACACTTTTTTTTTTAGAAATGAGCGAAAAAAAGTTTCTCATTATTATTTCAGGCACAACAAAGCATATAAGCGAAGACGAATTCGTTTGAGACTGACGTTATGTCACGAAAAAATATTAAACAATTTGGAAAAAGAAAATATAGCTCACCCACGATTTTTGCGTATCAGCAAGGTGGAAGTGTTTGTTTTTTCACTGGAAGATAAGAGTCACAAAGGGTGCGACTGCTTCTCACGATTTATCTATTCATAGTTATCCTACATTCATCGAGAACGTTCAAAATCGTTAGTTACTGCAAAAATCTGAAAGAAATCAATAAATAAAGTAAAATATGCTTTCAATGATCAGTCTGGTATTGAAAACTTCCTTAGCTACGGTCTCTTTCAAGCGCTGCGCCACTCTGTATGACGGCTGCATTGTCTCATTTATTAGTAAATAATTAAGAAAATAATCTGAGAACCTATGTAGAAGTCAAAGAATGCATTGTAGGTCACATATCTTCAATCGATGTAATTTTAACCTTTCACCCACAACATCACCTAAGTTCTGAGGAAAAGTAGGCCGAGGAAAGTATTCACCGCCATTAAATTCTGTGGAAACGGCGCCATAGTGCATCGTCGGTCCACAAGCGTGACCTCATTGCCATGTTGCCACTGTAGGCCAATGAGAAATGTAGGCCATTCCTTGAACACTTGAATTGGGATTAGCGTTTGAACAATAGCTACAACAGGGGTACTAAATTTTCCAAAAGAGTTTGATCGCCACTGAAAGACGTTCATAACAGCGAGGATAGATTGTCTACGATTGGGTGTGTCCGTAAAGGGTACTTGTGTGTACATGCACGAAATTGTTGTGTGTATGTCTGTGAATACTTTTACATATTTTTGTAAGTGTGTAAGGGAACAAGAGATTTCAAAAATTCAAGATTCTAATAGAATTAAATTTTTCAAATTCATATGTCTCACACATCAGGAGTCATGAGTAACCTGCATTCCAAATTTTTCTGATCATATTCAATTTCTAAAAATCAAATATGAAGCATTCCTAACAGGTATATATTTATATTTATTTGTATAAACTAGTTGTTGCATGCATATATAATGAACATTAAACAATCATCTATGAGTATCAAAATAATAAAATATGTAAATAAAAAGAGTATACACTTATCTGTTATCGTAATCAAAAAAATAAGTTATGTCTTTCGCGTAGGATTGCATTATAAAATTTTACATTCAACGAGAAAATATTCATTACATAGCTTTTTTCCATGTAATGTTTCAGAATTTATATAAGGTTTTCTGGCGTTTTAGGATTTGAATTACCAATCGATATTTTTTAAAACATGTACTGCAGTATTCGTGAGAAGATCCTGGCATGATACAAGGCAATCGATCGCATGAATGTTCTCTTCGGCAATAGCAGTGTTCACTGAATTCACTGCAGAACACGAAGGTTATCCAGCACAATCCGCAGGCTGTTCATCAGGAGCTCGTACATAAAGAGAGTAAAACTTTTCTGAAACACCTTTCTTATGCTCATCAAAATTGATTTTGCTCAAGCGAGATCCTCAAGCTGAAGTTGCGGTAATCCCCAAAAATCTCATACTACCTTCTCTTAAGATAACGGTATAAACCGCGTTGAGGAGAAGTTTTTTAGTTGTACTGCTGCATGTTCATATGTAATTAATTGAGAAACTTATTACTTGCGGCGGGCGAACCCCCATCCCGTGGAATGTGCGACAAAATACCAAGACTAAAACCCTTGAAAAAATAAAAAAATTTGACCAAATTCTAAAACTCGAACTTGGCGCCGTTGGGTGGGATGTCAAAAAGCTACAAGAACAAAAATGCCATTGTATGAGCATTTTCCTACTTCCCGGTGTGCCAGCACCCTCACATACAAAAACAAGAAAGGGGTATTTGACAAGTGAAAAAGCAATTTTTTACGGACTTTCAAGATCTCAACGTTAAGGTTGTCATAAAAACAATGTTGAAGATTTTGCCGGTAACGTTGTTTTGCCGGAAAGTTAATAAAAAGTTCCCATTTTGAGCCTCAAACTTGAAAATTAAATTTTTCGCGATTTTGAACGAAATCTTGGAATTTTGTTCTACAAAAGTTAGCTTCTGGTTCGCTCAAATTTTAACAGTTTGTAGGTTTTTGTTAATTTCTACAAAACATAAAGTCAGCGACAAAAAAAATCCTAGGTTTAGATTTGACGAGCATTTTAAATTTTTTCCGGAATTTTTAAATCCGCTTAGGGTCCCCTCACTCAGGCCGTTAACTTTTTTGGCTGGGGTTGAGAGCTTGGCACTTTGGAATCTTTACAAAAACATGTTGGGGTATCCCAAAAACTTTTTGCGTGTTTCTAAATTGGGAAAAAGTTTTATTCAACTTAAAAGTTGGGGTAAAAAACGCGTTTTTCAAAGGACAACTTTGGCCGCCATTTCTGGCGTTGTTTGGCTGCGTTCACATTTCAAAACTTGGTAAATAGTTTGAAGCTTTTTCTCACACCTATCAAGTTTCCGAGCAGACAGCTGTGACAGTTTTGTAAAAAAAGTGAATGAAAAATACTCTCATTTATTAGAAAACACATATATTGTCGTTCAAACAAAGAATATGGGAAAATGGTGCGGCGGCAAAGAAAAGTTGAAAACCGTTTTTGCTTGTTATTAATTGGTACACACGTAGAAACTTTTGTGGAGTGATCCCGTGTATAGTTTTCGAGATGCGGAAAATGCCTGCTTTTGGACGTGATTTTGACCTTTCTGTCCTTCTGGTGTCTCGTTTTTTACTCTTCAGGGCTTTGAAAAAAGTACTTATTTAAGCACATTGATGAGATCTTTTGATTGATATCTGTCTTAAATTAATAGGCCTTCAAGTTTTTGAGAAAAGCGGAAAAAACTTCGAAACTGTGGTGATTTTGGGGCGAAATAGGGTGGTGAAATGTTATTTTTATTTTCGTAGATTCATTTAGTCGAAAAACACTTCTGTAGCCTCAAACTAGATTTGCTGATGTTTTGAAGCCTGTATAAGGATGTCGAATATTGAGACGCTGATGTTTTTTTTCTTAGTTTGCTCAGATTATTTTGGAGTGTTAAATAAGAGGTCAAAGTTTTCCGTTATTTGGCCATATTTTATTACCTGTAGCTCATTTTTCATGGTTGCATAGTTTTATTAGCGCTAATATAAACTGATATTGATTTAGAAGACAACCCGCTAACTCATTTTTTTTCCGTGAAATGAACATCCTTATATGTTATAATTTCGATTTCAATCACATAATGCATTCATTTTGGTTTCACAAGAAACCTTATATAGAACGAATGAGTAGTAAATTGGTTATTCACCTGTTAGAAGTGTTATTTTCTTTCTAATATGTTTGGAAAAAGAAATGATATTTCGGTTCCGCAGTCGATTAGTGCCCAGTCAGAAATTATGGTATGCAACAGTGATGATTATGGTCGAGATCTTCGGTTGTTTATTATCGAAATATCCTCCACATTCAACTATTTATGGGGTGCATTATGGTAGGGATATGTCCGCTTTTCTCGACCATGACCAACTATAATACCTTACCATAAAAAACCTAAATCAACCTTTCAGGGTCTGGCTCCACAACCATGTTCAACCATAGTGAACCGTATGAAACACCATTCACAACCATAATCGACTGTGATCATGGTAGAATATAGTTGTATAGCTGTTTTACCTGAATATAATTGTTTTCAGTGGTGTATGGTAATGTAAAAAGTCAAATAAAGTTGATCATGGTAGAATATAGTTGTATCATTAGCAGCTAGTGAAACAACTATATTCTACCATGATCAACTTTATTTAACTGTTAACATTACCATACACCACTAAAAACAACTATATTCAGCTAAAGATTCTTTAGATGATTATAGTTGTTCTTAGTGGTATTTCCTAATCTTCAGAGCTTCTGAAAAAAATGTGAATGAAAGATATTTTAATTGCAATATTTATTGTATATATTTGTTTGAACGAGTTGAAGTAAAAATATTTGTTTTTTTAAGCGAAACTCAGTAAGGTTTCGAAATAAGCAAAGAAATTGCAAATAACCGTAAGGAACAAAGAACTAAGCACATTCCGATGAGAATCATTTATAAGATATGGACTGTATGAGTACATAACATAACAAATCGTTAATATCGCAAAAAGAAACGTTATTATCGTATTTAAATCAAAATTAACTAATGGAAGCAAAAAAACACTTTCTGCAGAGAAAAACTCAAGGAACATGAACAGTTTGCCTATCATGAAAAAATTACAACGCGGTTGAGTGACCAATGAACGCGCTCATAATTCCATTAAAAAATTTAAAAAAGAGAGGCGGGTGTTTTGTACTTTAATCAACTCAAAACTGTGGCCGAAATTAGAAAATATAGGGTTACTGACGGACAGACATAAATAATTAATATATAACACAAGATACGTTAAGAAATTTAAACCCCACTTCTCTACGACCACTTTTTATGGGTCATGTCCGATTACTACATGGTTCCCTCATGTGAGGGGGAACCATAACAAGATAATCCTTTTCAACATGCACTCGGGGAAAAGCATCAGTAAAGTTCCAGGCGAATCAAAAACTAGACGCGCGGTTAAGTGGGAATGCAGATGGGTCCCATTTCTAGTGAAACTGGAATATCTCGTGGCTCAAATGG
>JACJUY010001048.1:159025-169176 GCA_014220935.1 Platorchestia sp. MABIK | reverse complement strand
TTTGCGGCGTAAGGTTTGGTTCTGTTTTTCGATTTCTCTTGAAATTTTGCACTGGTACCGCCTTTGCGGTCGCCGCCTGGGCCAGGGCCCATGATG
Source organism: Platorchestia sp. MABIK (assembly GCA_014220935.1). Lineage (NCBI taxonomy): Eukaryota > Metazoa > Arthropoda > Malacostraca > Amphipoda > Talitridae > Platorchestia > Platorchestia sp. MABIK. The sequence continues at coordinate 169,080 of JACJUY010001048.1, read as the reverse complement.
TTTCCGGCTTCTCTACCAGGTATGTAAGTACTGGTGCTTAACTTGACCGGTTTCTATTTTAGATTACTCACAAATTTCACACTGCGCAAACGCACTTTTGGACAACACACTTGAATCGTATCACGACACCACGACGTGTATCGCGTGTTACTGCTGCTGAACTTTACGTACGTACGGACTACGGACGCGGCAAATTTTTCACTACCATGTTATTAACATGACACCTCATGTTTCCCTGGGGAGGAAGATGTAAGGTTCCGAAATAAAAGTTAGGTAGGCCTCTCCCAACTTGAAACAAAACTTGTTTGGTTAATACGGTGTGGTTGCCGGCATGTGGCTCGTTATAGCAGTGTGGCTATCGGACCTGACTCCGTGCGGGAAACGAGGGTTCGAGTCCCGGCGCTGGTGGCGATTTTCTCCGTTGGGTATAGGAGAAAAATTCTAAGCACAATACCCCCACTCTACCATGGTGTCTGAAATGGGTACCGGTTTTGACCGAGGGAAAGAGTCATGGCGTCCTGGTGTTAGTTATTAGGCATTTGAAAAACCAATGTACAAAGTGATATGTATCAGGCTTGAATTGGAAATAAAGCATTCGTAGATGCCGATGTTTGTTGTGGCTCCCCGGCAGACAGAAGCTGAACGGCTTGGTGGGAGGTTGTGGTGTTGGTGTGGTTGCTTGTCTGCCGGCGTTCCAGTGTTTTTCTTGTTTACTATTTTCGTGTTAGTTATTCAGTGTGGGTTGTGTTGCTCTGTTTGCGGTTGTTCGTTTGTCGTTCTTGATTATACCTAATCAACTTTTCATCGTATTGTTTGTCGGTATCGTTGAGTACCCTCGTCTTAGCTGAGGTGAGTCATAGTCTTTTACTACACCCGGACCATTTATTTTCGGCTTATAATAAATTTCAGCCGATATTATTTTTTTTAAATTTTTACATTGTCTCACACAGTTCTTTCAATTTGGCCGTTTGTTTGCACCGAGCTTCTGACAAACTTTGTGTAGATATATCCCGTTTATTTTATTTCATACTAAATGGGTCTTCCTTCTTCCATTCGTGATCTCTTTGTTGTGGTTCGAAAGGCTTGAATCAAATTAAATCCTTCGCATGCCGCATGCTAACATAAGTACTTACATACAGTGGAGCAGCCAGGAAGGGGCCACGGGGGCCATGCCCTCCCTCCTTCTTCCCCTTTACTCGAAATGTTAAGTTGGGGGCCAGCTTCAGCCGCCGTTTTAAGTAAAAGAATAATTAGATTGCCGATGGCTGACACCTCCAGGCCTTTTCGAAATTATCAACTGGGTGCGCCACGGCCTAAGCAGCTGTAAGGTAAGTACCTAGTTTTTTACGCGCATGTGTACGTATTTTTTGTACGAACGTTCTTGTGATGTGTGCTCCCGCGAGATGGTGCTACGGAGGCGTACGCGCCGGCTGTGGGCTGATGGTCTGAGAGCAGCGTTAGTTGTCGAGTGGCTGTGGTAGTGTTGTCGCAAATCCAGCCTTGCTCCTTACCAGAGTCCCGTGCAAGACAACCCATATCTTGCACACTTNAAGACTATGTTCTGTGCCAGTTAGTTCTGGAAGTTTCTCGCCGCAAAAAGCGGGTAGGTGAGACACTATACAGGAACCCATCGGTCCTCTTAAGTCTAACGTCAAAATTGATTGAGTAAATTTGAGCAAAAAAAATCTAACTATGATAAAGTTATTTTTGCTTATGAGGATCTTAAAGTTGACATAACGAATAAAATCAAACTGCCAAGCAAATTTTTGTGCAATCTAAACCGATCTCAAATGGTGAAAAAAACAATTCGCATTTCTAGAATCCCTCGAAATCTTCCCAATCTTGTTATCACAAATAATCCCTCAGCAATACTCAGTAAGTTAATATCACTCTCTGTTTCAGACCACCATGTCTTAGAATATCAAATTTTTATTACAAAGGAAAAACGAATTTATGGACATATGACCAATCGTTCGAAAAGTGACAACCCAGCGAAGCAATTTCATGAAAAACTACTTAACAGGTTCACTAAATTTATGAACATGATGAAATCTGACGAATTTAACGGACAAATTTGATCTTCAATAAAAGAATAGCATTTTAGCTCGTGATCATTCGTTCTTATATTTAAACTTTTGAAATTTATCACTGGGTAAAAATCCTCCCATGCGACAGCATATCTTTGTGGGCTGCTTCTCATGCTTTCCTGTTGTGCCCATTTGTCGCACGACACTTCCTATTTTCAGTCGAGTTCGGAATTGTGTTACTGTACTAGTACCGCTGTATCGAGGTTAATTTGCTAGAACTATTTCTAGTAATTGAGCATTTGATTAATCGGTGCTTGATTACAGACCAGAGCTAGTGTTAAGTAGACACTTAGATATTACAAGTACCTTCTCTGTTGTTTTGTCAAAATGTCAGCCAAACTGTTGTTTTCTGATGAAAGTGACTGCGAAGACGCGTGTCAACTTAAAATCAACATGCAGTTTGCGGAAAAATATGAAACCTATAGAAGAAGTGAAGAGCTGAAAAATTGTGAGTATATTGTACACATGTTGAAACTAGGATTACATTGTATGTATGTAGCTGTGCATAAAATGATGTTTGATTGATTTTACAAATATGTGGATAAGAAATGTGTTTTGTTTTCCATTAAAAATCTATGTTTGCAAAAGTACCTTATTTAGCAAGTTTCTTCATAATGAATCCATTTGCAGCATGGAATAGGCTTTCTAATTGATTTTGCTTGCTGGAAATGCATTTTTAATGAGTCAATTAATCCAATTTATAATTAGGACTATTAGAATCATAAAGTGTAAAGCAAGTTTGTTTATCCTGTGCTGTGAGAGCTGACATCCATATTGATAGGTATTTGAGACATTGTGTTTATGTAGCTTCTTTTGATCCTCATGCTTCTTTGCTATCTCTTATCTTTTCTTCTTTTGCATTCATAATGTGCTGTTTATGTGCAAAGCTTACCTTGTTGGAGTACACATTGTTTATAGATTCCTTATTTTTCAAGGTTTGTGGAAACAAGTTCATTTTCCTTCTATGTGAAAACATCTTTACAATACAAATAGACAATTATTTGGTCAATATGGGGTTCAATGCGCTCATGGAAATTAAAAATTCCATTCCAAAGAATGACTAAAGCAACACATTTAAAAACGCGTTATAAGAATGACATTCTGCTCGCTGATGCGTTATTTTTGAGTTATTAAACGTTGAAGTTAAAGCAGGGTGTCTACTAGGTAGTAAAGTAGTAAAAAGTAGTAAAATTTGAAAAGTAGTAAAAAAAGTAGTAAAAAGTAGTAAAATTTACCTCAAGGTAGTAAAAAAATTGTGAAGTGGAATAATTCTCTGAAAATTTATAGTAATGTAAAAACTAAAATTAACCAAAATTGAGCATTATGTCAACTTTATTCATGCATTTTGATACACAATTTCTACGCTCATTGAGCAGCTCAGAAAGAGACTGTTTCTATAACCAGTCAACGATCTCTGCCCTTTTTCTTCACAAGTAATCATTAATTTCATAAAGCTGATCAAAATTTTAAGGTTATTTTGAAATAAAGATATGTCTTGACGATTACGTTCCTGGGATGAACGATAAGCAAGTGTTAAATAATACAAATATTAAACTAATTAACTTATAATGCAAAATTTTGTCATGAATGGGTATAATTTTGTATAAGTTTATCAGCCATCCCTCCATTACTATGAAACTGATGGAAGAGACTATGATGCACTCAGTTCCCTCTTAAGTATGTCCCAGAAACTAGCAAAATTTAATTCTGAAGATCGTGTAGGCCATTCTGTGGTAGAGTACATGTATGTAGAGTATAAAGATTTTTTTACAATTTATTTCTCCCATAATCAGAAATTTGCCTCGGTTTATGGGAAATATTCCTGTAAAGGGGAGTGTATTTTTAGGATTGGCGGACTCAAAATAGAAAAAAGTTCCCAAATTTTCGCCAACGACAGCACGAATGGTTTACTTTTTCTTCTCATTCAGTTTGATCTGAGAGTTATCAAGTAGTTTTATGATTGAAGGTTCATTTGAGCCATTTTGTTATTAACAAATTATTTAGAGAAAACCAAAAAAAACACCTTTGCTTTGATGTGGTAATTGAGGTTTCATAAATCATATAAATATAAATTTAAAAAATGTAATGCCAGTGACGATGCATTATTGAAACCACTTCTATTAATGCGCACTCACATTGAAATACAAGCTTAGGAACTTGCAATATCAGGGATTAATATTTAAAATAAAATAAGGATTTAAAAATTGTGCATTAATGACTGTGAGGTTGACATTTGACATCTTTTATTCTTACATATCAAATATGCATATAAACAATCTCGGGGAAAAATGAAGTAGCTCAACTACATATTTTCTTGCGTAAGTGTATAAAGTGACTTTGATTGAAATGCGTTTGTCAAGTAAAATAATATATCTTTTATTGCGAATTACAATTCTTTTAATGTAAAACATCGTGTGAACTTATTCTTTTGAATTTTATGAATAAACATTAAACAACTAGCCAAAATTTTTGAATAGGTAGTTGTACTTATCACTAAATAATTATTACATTTTATTGGATTTCATCTGTAGTGGATGCAGTTGCCCATGGGATATACACCATAGTTGGTATAATTGTTCTTTTTATGCACTTGATGCTCAAAAATTAGAGTATTTTATTCACAAACGTAAGCACAGAAATAAAATTATTCTCAACTAGCTTTTCGAGACTTCTGCTGCAATTTCAGATGAGTAAGTCTTGAATAAAAAAACATCGGCATCTACGGATGCTTTATTTCCAATTCAAGCCTGATACAAATCACTTTGTACATTGGTTTTTCAAATGCCTTATAACTAACACCAGGACGCCATGATGCTTTCCCCCCGGTCAAGACCGGTACCCATTTCAGACACCTGGGTAGAGTGGGGTATTGTGCTTAGAATTTTTTCTCCTATACCCAGCGGAGAAAATCGCAACAGAGAAAATCAAACTTATTACATTTGGATTTCTCCTAATGAATAATGTTCAAGTCAAAGTCAAACATTTGGCTGGTAAAATCTTGATTATCATAAACTTGATGTAACCTTCCAATTCTTATTCAAAGACAAATATTCTCACACACCAAGTTGTTGCGGCAGGATAGAAACATTGCAATGACGTCAAAGGAACTTCTCCGCAGTTCATTTACATCTAGAAAGCGTTTTTTTTTACCTGAGCTTGATTGTGAGCAGTATTATCTTCCTTTGAAAAGGCTGGCGTTTTTTCTGTCCATTTCGATGTGGGGAAACAACGATTTACTGTAACTATAAATGTTTTTTTTTTCTGAAAAAAATTACCTTTTCGTAAAGCTGAAAGTTTTCTCTTTCCAATGACGTTAATTTATGTCCAAATACTGGAAGAATTATGCTATGAAATCATTTTTCAATACAATGTGTAATCATTTGAACGAGAGTTAAGTTCCTTTAAAGTTCCTTTTGGCAGTCATAGCGATTCAGTTACCTTCAGGATACAATAATTGTGTCCCTCAGGGGGATACAATTATTGTTTCTATGGGAACTAGTGCTTCCAGGGGGAAAATGGGAGTGCCTGAGCTGAGAGTTAGGTAGGCCTTCTTTTTGTTGAAATAAAACATTTTTTGCTATGTTAAGGACAACCTTTTTTGGTTAACTGCTGTCCTGTTTTTCAGCACCTACTTTTTCTTCACTTTTTTTTTCTTGTTTCATGAACTTCTTAACCAACTTACTGTTTCTATGCCCCTTCTGCATAGGTTCTGCATTCTCTAATATCCATCCTAAATGGTGCCTTCCTCCTTCCTCTCTTTGATGCGCTCTTTTTTGTAGTGGTTAGGGAGGCTTAAACTAACCTATAATCTAATATACCTGAAGGATGTCATCATAGGAGCATGGTGATGCTCCATCTAATCAAAGTTCATTCATCTACTATACATAGCAAAGTTGCATAAAATTTTTGTGATTTGTTCCGTAATATACCATGTTAATAACTGATTTGGTATCATTATTGATCGCAATTAGGATGCCGATTTAGATTTTGATTAATGAAAGAAATAGTTCACAAACTCATATTTCCTAAGTGCCATAGTGTTAGGTCATAATAAAATTCCCTGTTATTCTACCCTGCTGTTAAGGGTTCTGTCAATCTACTAGTTTCCAGTCAGTTTATTTTTTCCATATGATGAACTGTTGTCCTCATAATTGAAAGATGTGTAGACAAGGTCTTTGCCAAACATTCGTTGGAGTTCATTTAGGACGGGGTACCTTAGGAATTTAGGTAACTTTTTTGCAGTAATACTTTGGTTGCTCCATTTAGTATTAAGAAACTTGGAGCTTTTTTGTACCCGTGCATTGCGTATAGTACTGACTCAAATTACTCATTATAGGCCGATTACTTACATCTGGACATTTGGACAACATTCATTATTTAAAAAATAGGTAGTAAATTTTTGCTGTTGAAGGTAGTATAAAGTAGTAAAATTTGGAAATTAAATATCAGTAGACACCCTGAACTGTGGTTTTGCTAAGATTGAAAATTGATTGATAGAAATTGCATTATCGCACTCGTCAGAGTGCTCTCAAACGGCGGAAAATGGGGGCTTTGATAAAATAGACGCTGTTCTTAAGCTCCTACCAGAATGTTCGCAAACTCGAGTGCAAAGAGTACGGGATGAACATCCAATGTATTTTGAATGTTAGGCAATATACTGGCATATGTATTTACATATATGAAGACTGAAAATCTTCAAACTAGTTACACAACTGCTGCATATTCTGCAGAATATATCCTTAAAACATCGGTTATTTACGAATACAAGAGGTAAGAAACTACAATTGGCAAACTCGCCAAATCAGAATAAAAGTAAGTAGGAACGCTCCAGCACATCCACACATTTCAACCTTCAATAGTTTACTGACACAATTTAATAAATAGCGTCAGTGCAATGATTGTGGATTGGTTGGTCACTTGAATGTCAAAGCACTGGCTGCAATTGTAAATGGAGCACTCAATGTCTCTACCAATTGTGAAGCATGTTTAGAGTCTTTATTTCAAACCATTTTTCTTCTCTGATATTGAACAACAGAAAACAGTAACGTAGGGAAATATTTTGTACAATATTCAAAATTTAATTTTAAAATCTTCTATTACCATAACTTACAAATATCATGTAAGGAAATGTATCAACTGGCTTTACTGAACACAAGTGTGTCATGTTAAATATTTTGTTTTACTATGATTGTGATTCATAATTTTATGATATATGAAGTGTTATGAGTTCAATTAGGGGTGTTGAATATCAAGAGATTTTAAAAACCCAATCAATGTGTTGTAATGCATCTCATCTATCACATTTTTTGGNCGTGTACTGGCATTCTTAGGGTGTCAGCAAAAGACTATGTTCTGTGCCAGTTAGTTCTGGAAGTTTCTCGCCGCAATACATCCAGAACTAACGCCGCAAAACTTGGACAATACATCCAAGCCTCATAACACTGTTAGACAATTCAAGACATTGTAGTGTTCTCCCTCAGGCTGCTTTACACTTCGGGCAGATTGTGAATGTCTAATGACTTTGAATATCAATGCCCGTTGTGAGTGCCTGAGGTACAAATGAACCCGACATGGTAAGGAAAACACAACTGGAATAAATGCCGTCTTATTATGAATATCGCCGACAGTAATGGCACACAACGGAATATTACAGTCGGGTATCACAGCACCCAAGGACGCCTTGGCGGACCGACCGTTGTCGGGGAGGTGCAGTGTAGTTGGCGGACGAGAGCAGACCGGTAAGGCTGTTGCTGGCCGAGTGTCTCCGATTAAGGAGTATCAGAGACGCTAGCAGGGAACTGGCTCGGGACGAGGACGTGACGAGGCGTGGCGGCTGGCAGTCGAAGCGGCGATGAAGGCAGCGAGAGTGGTGCTTGAGGAGCGTCGATACTTTGTGGTGAATATCAAGGACGCTGACAGTGTACTGGACTGCACTCGCCGCGTAGCTATTTAAATAGCCCATGGTGCGGCCTCACTGCGGCAATCTAGCTTTCTGATTGGTCGAGGCGGAGTGGCGGCTTGTTGCCGTCTTGGCTTGTGCTAATCTTACGTAAGTTTCTTTGGACGTTGCCTTACTTCGAGGCAGGCAGCTTACAGAGCTTGGTGCGGCGCCTCCGTGCCAAGCTTGTTCTCTGATTTGTCGCCCAGTAGAGGCTCGCTAGGCCTGTTCGAGGTGACGCTTTTAAGCTTGTGTGGTGGTATTTGCAAACAGCTTGTAGAGACCACCACAACATTCTTCATTTTTGCTCTGATTAATTTTCTTTCACTCTGTTCAACAGTAGTTAACAGAGTGAACCTCATCAAATCTAACGCTGAACTATTCATCTAGCTTGAGTGCTGCAATGGCATGAAATCGAAATTGTCAGCACACGACTGTTGTACGAAAATTGTATTAATCACATAAATCGTTTAGAATAATAATTATATCGAAAAGTTTAACAATAATAGTTTACACTAAAAGAGTCTATGCAGATAAACACACAAATTATTAATTACTTGTGTGTACGGCTCGCCAAAAATTACGAGATTCCATACTTTTCTTGAAGAAATTTTTCAGATGTGAATGAAAAACAATTATATCCATCCCAACTGTATCCGTGGTAAAAAATATTCTTGTTCCTGTGCACTGGTGAAACTCGTATCACAGATACGGTCATTATAACTGTCTTTATGAGCGTGATAGAGAAATGGAAGGGTCGGACTCCAAATAAATGAACCAAATATCATACCTAACAAATCGGAAGCAATACGTTGTCATTAACGACGCAAAATCGGACCCACTGACAATTGGCCATGGAGTTCCACAAGAATCTGTTCTTGGGCCTCTCATTTTTCTGATTTTTCTCAATGATATTATTAAATCTACATCATTTTTCAAATTCATACTTTTTGCCGACGACCGTGCGCTTTCTGCAATCCTTCCGAACCAAAATCCCGCTATGATTGCGGAGAGGTTAAATAGTGAACTCCATGAGGTTTCATTTTGGCTTAAAGCTAATAAAATAAGCCTTAATTTCGATAAAACAAAATATATTACATTCTCATACAAGAAAAATATATCTCTCCCACGCATTAAAATTGGCGAAGGTGAAATCGAAGAAACCAGCTCATATAAATTTCTGGGCATCATAATAAATAAACATCTGACCTTCAAAGAGCACATCGCTCTTATTAGTTCTAAATTATCAAAATCCATCGGAATCCAAAATAAAGTTAAAAATTTCCTGCCTGAATCAGCTTTAAAAATGCTCTACCGAACGCTCATTTCACCATACTTGCAATACGGAATAGAAGCATGGCACGGAACTGATAAAAATAAAACCAGTAAAATTTTTACTCTGCAAACAAGAGCCATCAGAGTGGTAAAGAACCTAGAATATAATGCTCACACAAATGATTCATTCAAAAAAATTTTTATACTTAAACTTTCGGATCTCTACGAAATCTCCATTTGCAATTTCATTTGCAAAACATTAACAAGTGATGGCGACAGTAGCCTAAAACAATTATTAACTGTGCAAACTGGTCATCACGACCATTTAACCCGAAATGGAAGTAACTTCATGCTTCCTTATTATTCAAAGGCCCGGTCACAACACAGTATCCTCTTCGTTAAACCTAATCTTTTGAAGTTGCATGCATATATGATTTTATTTATGTGATAAAGTGGAATTTCACGCATATAAATCTCTATCTGAGTGAAAAATAAATCCTCGATACTACTATGTGTATGTGTAACATAAAATTACCTTTGAACATTAATATTTAAATGGATGCATACCGTCATATATTTAAAATTGTAAGACAACTTTAATGAGTAGTATAATACGAAGTTTTAATTATTGACCTTTATCTGTTACTCCGCTCAAAGATCTGAATCACACTCTGCCTCCTGATACTGAGTACTTACCACATTTTACGACAGCTTGTTTTTATATTGCTGAAATTTCATGTATTCCTTACTGAAAG